>JAPQNM010000009.1:1934968-1942468 GCA_029783475.1 Metacarcinus magister | reverse complement strand
GGGACAGCACCGTCCTGTCCAGCGGCGAGAAGTACGAGAACAGCCTGCAGAGGAAGGCTTCGTCCCGCACCAGGTCATCCCAGGCCAGGTACCGCTGGCCCCGCACCAGCTGGGCGGGGGAGCGCAGGACACGCGTGGGGCGCGGTGACCCCTGGTGCCCGTTGAGTGGAGTGAGTGCCTGGGCGGCGGTGCCCTGCGTGGAGGGCGCCGCCACGCCGCCGTTCCTCACCTTGGCCAGCAGGAAGCGTGTTGGCTTCTCAGGGGGGAGCGGCTTGTCCATCTTGGCCTTACCGTTGGCCATGCCCGCCCCCCCCACACTGTTACCACACAACACATTGGCCACCTTCTCCATCACGCCGCCCCCCCCACGACGCACTGAACCCATCCTGCCGCCCCCCCCGCCCTCACCTCCGCCTCCGCCTCCGCCTGGCTGCAGTTCCCTGTCCCTGCTGCGTGCCCTGAGGCCCAGCCCCGTGATACACTTGGACAGCTCCACGCCCGCGCGCTCCACCACCTCCTGCGCCGTGAGGGACATGGGCTGCCCACACCTAACACCACACACGCCGCCCACCCACCACACGCCGCCCACGCCTGCACGCGGGTCACGGCCACCACTCGACCATCACTCACGTCCACGCCGCGCCCCCGGACCACGCCCCGCCCAGGGCATCGCACGGCGGGCCGCCCCCGAAGGAGGCGCTGCAGCAGGCACCCACACACCAGGCCCGCGGCGGCCACGACACCACAGCGGCACAGCAGCCCACAGCACGGCAGCACAGCGGCACCACAGCACAACACAGCCTGTATGGGGCGCGGCCAAGACACCTTCTGCAGTGTGGCGGAGCAAGGCACGCGCGTGTGTACACCCCAACGCTGCTCACTCACGACTGCCGACCAAACAGGCAAACACCACCACCACCACCACCAGGCGGCGGCGGCGGCGGCGGCGGTGGTGGAACGCGCCTCAACACACGCACACACACACACACACGTCCTCTGCCTGCACACACACGCCCTGCCACACTCATACACGCGCGTGCAGGACATAACACATATACACGCCCCCCCCTTGAGTCCTGCCATCTGGTGCAAGGCGGCAACCACGCACGCAAGTCTAAAGGAACCACACAACACAACACAACACAACACACGCACTCACGCTATGACGCAACACAACGCAACGCAACACAACGCAACACAACACAACACAACGCACTCAAACAACACAACAATGCAAGCTTATCCAATACTCTCTCTCTCTCTCTCTCTCTATCTATCTATCTATTTATATATATCTCACACTCAACGATCAACACTCAACGAGATATCAATAAAAAAATATTTAAAAAAAAAGAAAATAATAGTCATTTCGTCTCGTTGAATTTAGTCAACGGAACGTCTGCATTTGTTATCAATCTAATTACTGATAAATAAATGTATAAGTTACTATTTTAAAAAGAAATTATATATAAACATTTAATAATTTATATTTATACTGTATTTCGATTTTATTAACTGTTTATTCATTTTTTAAAAATAATCAGTTACGAGATGCTCATTTGTCTTCCCGATAATGGCAATTAATAATAATATCAACTCTACTTATGAAATTAATACTAAGGCGTGTTAGTATTGCATTGTCAGCTATCACAACTTGTTCTTGGCATTACATAGACTCTTGTGATATATATAAACACGTTCAGACATAACAGAATAGAGAGAAATAAACAAAATTAACTCGTCACCTACTTAGCGAAACTTTACACCTTAACAAACTTTTACTCATTACTCCCTGTCTCTCTTCCTCAATTATACTTTACTCATTCCAGGCGATGCTATAGATATTATTAACTATCCTGATATATAGAAACAACCTGACAATTGAGAGATTAATGAGAAATAAGGAAAATATATTATCTTTCTCTACTCTGCAAGATTTTTAACGCTAATATATTTATTCATAACTCACTATTTCTCCTTTTCAATTATAGTTTAGTCATTCCAGGCGATGCTATAGATATTATAAACTGTCTTGGTATATATAAACACACTAACAATTAAGAGATTATAAAGATATTAGTAAAAAACATTCTCTTTCACTTACGAAAATAGTTCATTCCTCTCTCTCTGTCTCTCTCTCTATCTCTCTCTCTCTCTCTCTCTCTCTGACCAGGAAATAATGAAAGATATTGATTAAAAAATGTTCGTTTATATGTATTTATATATATTTTTTTTTTGTTCTATTGTTTTTTTTCTTATAAATTGTTCGCATTATTTTCCTTAATTACGTAATGTGTTTTTATTTTGAGATTGCACACACACACACACACACACACACACACACACACACACACACACACACACACACACACACATAGGAGTTGCGTATCTAAATAATAATAATAATAATAAATTAACACATATTAAAGGACAAATAAATGACATAATAATAATAATAATAATGAATTAATAACAACTTTTCAAAATGCATTCATTAAATAAACTCAATATTTTCTTCATTATATATATAAGAAAAAGAAAAAGAAAAAGAAAGAAATTAGTTAAAATATAATAAACTGAATTAATTTACCTCCTCCTCTTCCTCTTCCTTCCTTTATTTATTTATATATTATTCCCTTTCTTTCTTTATATACGAAAGAGAAAATAGATAAAATGAACCAAAATATACCTTCCTTTACCTCCTCCTCCTCCTTGCATTTTCTTCTTTCTCTCTTATTCATCACCATTTCATCTTCTTCCTCCTCCTTCTTCTTCTTCACTATCATTATCATTTTCTTCCTTCTTCTCTTCCTTCTCCATCATCCCATCCTCTACCTCCTCCTTCTCCTTCACAATCATCGCATTATCCTTCTCCTTCTTCACTATCATCTCATCTTCTTCTTCCTTCTTTACCAACACATCTTCTTCCTCCTCCTCCTGCTCCTCCTGCTCCTTCCTCCCGTCGTCTACCTGCTTAGGGTTATCGAAAGTCTGCACCTGGTCTGAGATGCAGGTGATGTAGATAGTAGACGAGACGAGGTAGATGAGAGAGGAGATGAGAAATACAGTGTTCCAGCCTCTTACTGTTTGCTGTGGGGGGGGGATGGGGATGGAGGGAAGAGGAGGGAAGGAGGGAAGGAAGGAGGGAGAGAAGGAGGGAGAGAAGGAGGGAGAGAGGGAGAGAGGGAGAGAAAGAAGGTATTAGTCTAGGTATTTGTATGAGAAAGTTTGCCTAAGAGAGAAAGATATATATCATTTATTTTATTCATTCTGTCTCTCTCTCTCTCTCTTTTCTTTATAGACAGACACACAGACGACACACACACAGTACACACACACACACACACACACACACTCACATTTTCATAAGTAATCAGCCCCACCACCGCTGGAGCCACAAAACCAGTAATATTTGCAATACTATTAGTAATGCCATAGATAGTGCCGGCAAAGTGAGGTGATATATCTTGATGGGAACAGAAGATGCCGCAGAAAGCTGACCCCGTGACCCCTACAGCAGCTGACATGACCACTACAGCTGCAAGGGAGTCACAGCCCACGAAGCACATCCCTACCAAAGCTGCAGCTGGGATGTAGGATGCTGTAGGAGGAAGGAGGTGGGAGTAGGAGTGTGTTAGGTGAGGTGAGGTGAGATGAGGAGAGGTGAGGAAAGGTATGGTTAGGTAAGGTTAGGTAAGGTAAGGTTAGGTAAGGTTAGGTTAGGTTAGGTTAGGTAAGGTAAGGTTAGGTTAGGTAAGGTTAGGTAAGGTTAGGTAAGGTTAGGTAAGGTGAGGAAAGGTATGGTTAGGTAAGGTTAGGTAAGGTTAGGTAAGGTTAGGTAAGGTTAGGTTAGGTTAGGTAAGGTTAGGTTAGGTAAGGTTAGGTTAGGTAAGGTTAGGTAAGGTTAGGTTAGGTAAGGTTAGGTAAGGTTAGGTTAGGTTAGGTAAGGTTAGGTAAGGTTAGGTTAGGTAAGGTAAGGTTAGGTAAGGTTAGGTAAGGTAAGGTTAGGTTAGGTTAGGTAAGGTTAGGTAAGGTTAGGTTAGGTAAGGTAAGGTTAGGTAAGGTTAGGTTAGGTTAGGTTAGGTTAGGTAAGGTTAGGTAAGGTTAGGTTAGGTTAGGTTAGGTTAGGTAAGGTTAGGTTAGGTTAGGTAAGGTTAGGTAAGGTTAGGTTAGGTAAGGTAAGGTTAGGTAAGGTTAGGTAAGGTTAGGTAAGGTTAGGTAAGGTTAGGTAAGGTTAGGTTAGGTTAGGTTAGGTTAGGTTAGGTAAGGTTAGGTAAGGTTAGGTAAGGTAAGTTAATCTAAATTCTAATTCAATAATGTTCATATACAAATTACTTCTTTTTAAAATTGTCATACCTAAAATAATATAGTTTTAAACCTTTATTCTTTCCTTTAATTAATGTTCAAATACAAATTAGTTACCTACGAAATATAGATAATCATAAGTTAAGTGAAGTTAAATTACGTTAAGTCATGTTAGGTTAAGTTAAGTTATTTTTTTTTTCTTTCAAGTACTGGTTAAATAAATAAATAAATAAATAAATAAATAAACAAATAAATAAATAAATAAATAAATGAAATAATCCACTCACTTACCTACAAACATAGATATTCGCCTTACAGAAAGTATAGACAGCTTCCCTTTGGCTGTCGCTCGGTCCATTACGAGGCTGAAGAGTAGAGCGAATGTACACTTCATCAGGTAGGGAAGGGCTGACATCATACCGTTCTGGAGGAGGAGGAGGAGGAGGAGGAGGAGGAGGAGGAGGAGGGAGAAGAAGTCATTAATTTATATTCCTTTACTACTTCTAACATTCATATCTTCATTAAATAACTAAATTAATCACTGTTTCTAATTCTTAAATATTTTTCCACTAATTATAGCACTCAAATCTTACTCTATACATTAATTATAACCATTATTTCCTTTACTAACCTTCAAATCTAATTATAAACATTGAAATCTTATACTTAATGATATAAATTCACCAACACACACACACGCACACACACACACGCAATTTCTATAACCGTAAGTATATGAAATTAATTATAGGGCTTTAAAAATACAGACCCTATATTTTCCTCTTAACATACGCCCACCACACTTACACTTACAACCACACTTACGTTTTTGACGCTAAAATGTTGCATGTTAGCCAGGTAAACAGGTAGTATTGATACGAAGGTGTAGTAGCCCCAGTTGTAGCCAATGTGCATCACTGTTAACGCCCAGAACGGAATACAACGGAGCAACAGTGATAAGGGAAGAGGCGCCTGCAACAGAATTTTTTAGGTTAGAGATTGAAGAGATAAATAGATTGATAGATAGTTAGATAGATGTTTGAAAGAGATATTTTTTTGGATAAGGTATTGAAGACATAAATAGATAGATAATTATTACGTATTAGACATCAATAGAGAGATAATTGAAGACGTAATATATAAACAAAACAAAAAACAGGAAAAAAAATGAAAAAAACCCAAAATATTATAATACAAATTGGAAACAAGATGAAAATTAATAGAAAAAAAACACACACACCTTGTTCTTCCTCACCACACACGTCATCATTAAATACTTCTTCTCCTCATCACTAATCCTTGGGTGTTGCTCCGGCCTATCCGACACCAACACCGCCCACACCACACACCACACCACGCCCACGCCGCCTATCACGTAGTACACAGCAGGCCACCCCCCTAGGAAGGTCTGAGAGCACAGCCAGCCGCCCACAAACAGCGAGAGGACCACACCAAACTCACCCCCTGGAATGAACGGAAAATTTAGGAAGGTGGGAATGAACACACACACACCCACACACACACAGACACACACATACACACCCCCACACACACACACACACACACACACGTACCTATAAATACGATAGTGTTATATTTGCTTCTCTTGAAAGGAGGCACCCACACGGCAAGACACCTACTGATAGCTGGCATTACTATCCCCTAAGAGAGAGAGAGAGAGAGAGAGAGAGAGAGAGAGAGAGAGAGAGAGAGAATATATAAGACACTGTAATTAAATAAACACATGTATATAACAAACATTATATTATGAGAGAGAGAGAGAGAGAGAGAGAGAGAGAGAGAGAGAGAGAGAGAGAGAGAGAGAGATGATATATATAAGAAAAAAACAACAAAAACTGCAAATCCAAAATATATATATACGTAAAACAAACAAAAATAAGATCGAATAAAAAAAAAGAGAAAAAAGAGAAAGAAATAGAGAGAGAATATATAATAATAATAATAATAAAAATATATATATAAAAAAAACCAGATCAAATAAAAAAAAAAAGAGAGAGAAAGAAATAGAGCGAGAGAGAGAGAGAAAAAAAGAGAGATAGCTCACTCACCTGGCCCAGACCAAGACACAGCCGAACACCAATGAAACAATTCGTCGATATAGATGCAGCAACAGGCGACAGGAGGGAAAGTATAGACGACAGGAACAAACCAGTCAATATAACAGGCTTGCTTCCTATTTTTTCAGCCATAACACCTCCTAATATATTTGTAATTACATTCCCGTAGTAATAAGCGCCAAGAACGATGCCTTGTGCCCTCTCATCCCACTCAAATTCACCGTTCTGGAAATATAATAGAGTGAGGTTAGGTTTATGTCCTTATTTCCCTCTCATCCCACTCAAATTCAACGTTCTGGAAATATATATAGAGTGAGGGATAATTTCAGTCCCTATTTCCCTCTCATCCCACTCAAATTCAACATTCTATAAATATAAATAAAAGGAAAACAACATAATATAAACTAACATTCCAAGATTTCAACCTAACTTATACTCACCGTCTGATTCCAAGTTTCATCCACACTGCCATTCCCAGGAGCCACACACTGCCCTTGCCCATTCCCATTCCCATTCCCATCTGATTCCAAGGCGTGGGTGGAGGTATGGGCGTGTTGAGGGCGTGCCACCATCGATACAATAGTTATAGATAGGCAGTAGCGAGCCATGGATATTAGTATAGCGCCCATAGAAGCAAGAGTAATGGTGGTGTGGCGGGCTCCCCAACCCTCTGTAAGGAAGAAATTGTTTTGTTTTGTTTTGTGTGTGTGTGTGTGTGTGTGTGTGTGTGTGTTATGCTAGTACGTACATATCAAAATTTCACATTGGTAAGGTAGATATTATTATTATTATTATTGTTATTATTATTATCAAAACTGTAAGGTTAAATAATTATAGATAAGATAAAGAAACAATAAATATATCAATAACGAAACTAATACATACTAAAAATTAACTGATAAAAAAAAATAGTTAGATAAAAAAAAGTTAAAAATAAAAAAAATT
This sequence comes from Metacarcinus magister, assembly GCA_029783475.1. Lineage (NCBI taxonomy): Eukaryota > Metazoa > Arthropoda > Malacostraca > Decapoda > Cancridae > Metacarcinus > Metacarcinus magister. Next base: position 1,935,140 of record JAPQNM010000009.1, on the reverse strand, counting down.
GAGATAAGAGATAATACTAAGGAAAAAATGTATTAGAGTTAACTTACTTTTTATATAAGGAGAGTCACCACCACCACCACCACCACCACCACCACCACCACCACCACCACCACCACCACCATCACCACCACCATCACCACTCTTCATCACCACCACAGTAGGAGGAAGATCA
>JAPQNM010000009.1:1897468-1929968 GCA_029783475.1 Metacarcinus magister | reverse complement strand
GAAAGAAATATAGATAGAAAGATAAAGAAAGATAGCAATCAAGAAATGCACACACACACACTAACACACACACATGCATACACATACACACACACACACACACACACACATACCTTTCCCCTCCCAACACACACACACACACACACACCCTCCCCCCACGCCCACGCCCACCCTTACTTCTTTGTCTAGCTGTGCCATCATAGTAGGGGAGTTGTACTTTTCCGGGTTATCCAAGAACACTACCATGCCGTCACGCTGATTAATACTGGCATGTATCTCTCCGTCATCAATCTGTGGAGGAGGAGGAGGAGGAGGAGGGAGGAGGAAGGAGGAAGGAGGAAGAGGAGAAGCGATTAATATATTTTACACCTCTTCCTATCACCCTTAACACATCTTGATCTGTGACAAAATATAACTTTACACTCTAATACACCCTTACACATTTTAATCTTTCAGAAAATACACTTTAACACACCCTAATTCTTGAAAATCACACCCTAACAGACTCTAAACTTTTATTAACACACCCTAACACACCCTAATTCTTCAAAATCACACCCTAACACACTCTAAACTTTTATTAACACACCCTAATTCTTGAAAATCACACCCTAACACACCTAAACCTTTATTAACACACCCTAATTCTTGAAAATCACACCCTAACACACCTAAACTTTTATTAACACACCCTAATTCTTCCCAAACACACTGAAACACATCACAAAACACCTTTACACCCTATTTACACCCCCTATCACCCTAGCACACCCTCTTTACCATATGCAGGATGTACTTCTGGGCTTCCTGTGGCGTTGAGAGCTGCACCCTGTTAGCCACGTCAGCCAGGGATAGGGTGAGGAAGGTGCGGGTGAGGCGTTGTATGTTCTTCTTGTAGAGAGCACTGAGACACTGTTTGACTAATCCCATATTTTGATCCCTATTGGGGGGTAGGGGTGGAGGAAGGAGTAGGAGTAGGAGGAGGAGGAGGAGTAGTAGTAGTAGTAGTAGAAGAAGGAAGAGGAGGAGGAGGAGGAGAAGAATGAGGAAGAGGAGGAGGAGGAGAAAGAAAGTTAAGTTAGTTTAAATCAGAATTGAATATAAATTGGTGGAAGAAATCTCTCTTATTTTCTCTAACTCTCTCTCTCTCTCAACAACAACACACACACACACACACACACGTACACACACACACACACGTACACACACACACACGAGAGAGAGAGTTCAATCTACACATATAAACAGCTTCACACACACACATACATAAATATAAATTCACACACAAACACACACAGCAATTTACCCAAAACTTCTATAACTCACACACACACACACCCAGGCCACACCCACCCCCCACACCCACACACACGCACACACTCACCCAGTAAACGTTTCTTGATTCTTGTTGATGACCGAGCAGACTTTATCAGGACAGTTGGTAGTGAAGGCCGTGCCCATGTCCCAGTAGGCAAGGCTGAGAGGCTTGATAAACCGAGTCACTACCAGCGAGGCATATTTAGGGATCTTACCTATCTGTGGGGGGGAAAGGGGGGGGTGGGGGGGAGGGAGAGGTGTTAGGGTGTGTAAATCTGGTGATGATAATGATGAATGGGAGGTAAGTGAGGAAATATTTATGAAAATACACGAGGAATGAAGGAAAAATGTGAATATTTGTACGCGTTAAAACTAATAATAATAATAATAATAATAATAATAATAATAATAATAATAATAATAATAATAATAATAATAATAATAATACACAAAACAGAACAAATATATATATGTATAAACGCATGTACCAAACTAATATAAAATAAATAAACGAAATAATAAAACACGAATATACCCACACAAAATAAATAAAATAAAAAACACACACACACACACACGTACACACACAAAATATAGAAAATAAATTAACAAAAACACACACACACACGTACACACACACTCACCTTTCCTTCCAGTATAAGCGACACCAATATATACTTCTTAAAGGCTTCCAACATGATGTGGGAGACAGCCAGTGCCGGGGTGGTGATGCACACTCGGAAGAAATACTGTGCCCTCTCATATTTCTTAATAGCAGTGTAAATCATACCTCCGTAGTAGTAGTAGAGGAGGAAGTGTTTCACGTCGTAGTTACCTCTCTGTATGGGGGGGTGGAGAGAAAGGGGGGAGAGGGAGAGAGAGGAGGGAGAGGGAGGGAGAGGGAGAGAGAGGAGGGAAGGTTAGGTTAGGTTAGGTAATGTAAGTGTTTATGTGTGTGTTTAGTTAGTTGAGGTCTGTGTGTGTTTTTTGTGTATTTGTGTGTGTTTGTAGTATTGTGTGTGTGTGTTTGGGTGTGTATGTATGTATGTGTGTGTGTAGGAGTGTGTGTGTTAGTTATGTGTGTGTGTGTGTGTGTTTGTTTGGGAATCTGTCTGTGTGTGTGTGTGTGTTTTGGGGAGTGTGCGTATTAATTAAGTTTGTTTCTTAAATACTATCATTCTCTCTCTCTCTCTTTCTCTCTCTCTGGCTCAATAAATAGCTTTTTTAACCAACAACCACACACACACACACACACCCGTACACACACACACACACACACACACACACACACACACACACACACGCCTCACCTCTTTGCTAATATCCATAATATCTACATCCATAAACTTGAGTGCTGGTTTGAAACACTTGCTCTCCAGACAGAGGTGGAGGAGGTGTGCGTGGATGGAGGTGAGGTGGAGAGGTGACTCCTGGGTCTTGTGGATGGCGGTGCTTAGGACTTCAATACCTCGCATGGCACAGTTACCAGCCACCAGGAGGTCTGCATAACTACCACACATGTCTGCCACTGTGGAGGACGAGGAGGAGGAGGAGGAGGAGGAGGAGGAGGAGGAGGAGGAGGAGGAGGAGGAGGAGGACGAGGAGGAGGAGGAGGAAATAAAAGAAGAAGAGGAGGAAATAAAGGAAAAGAAGAAGAGGATGTAGAGTGAAGGAAGAAGAGGAGGATGAGGTTAAGTAAGAGGAGGAGGGAGGAAGGAAGGGAAAGGAAGAGGAGGAGGAAGTAGAGTAAAGTATGAAGAGGAGGAAGTAGAGGAAAGGAAGAGGAGGAGGAGGAAGAAGTTAAGTAAGAAGAGGAGGAGGAAGTAGAGGAAAGGAAGAGAAGGACAAGGAGGAGGAGGAGGAGGAGGAGGAAGAAAAGGAGGAAGGAGGAGGAGGAAGGAAGAGGAGGAGTAAAAAACAGAGTCAATAATAATAATAATAACAATAAACACAATACACATACACAAACATTATCCGCTATATAAATAAACACAATATATATTTTTCCTCTTTCTACATATATAACAACACCAACGAACAACACCAACAACAACAACAACACCAACAACAACAACAATTCATACTTACTCATATCGGGCGCATATTTGATCTGTTCCTCACTGCAGACATTAATGAACTCCGCCACGGTAGCATGCAGGGTGTCAATATTAGCGTCCGTGTGTAGTGTGTTCTGCAGCCTAACACACAGTACAGCCATGGCACCTAAGGACTGGCTCTGAGGCTGTAAGGTAGCCAGCACAGTGTCAAGGTGAGCCACATTTTTAGCCAAGACATCGGTACTCTTACTCACGTATTTCACTACCTCACTGTAGTTACCTGTAGGGGAGAGGGAGAGAGAGAGAGAGAGAGAGAGAGAGAGAGAGAGAGAGAGAGAGAGAGAGAGAGAGAGAGAGAGAGAGAGAGAGAATGTGTGTGTATAATTAGATATGTTCATGAAAATAGCACATGAATCTATTTAAATATATATAAAACAAGTTAATAATGAATGAAACACATCCACACACACGCACACAAATCCACACACACGCACACACATCCACACACACTCCTCCCACCTTATACAAGTTAATTACACCTCCACACAGGTGCTAATGAGTCTCCGTTCTCTAATTGACCTGCTAATGAGGCTGTTATTACCTTGTGAAGAGAGCGAAGTGACATTATTAACGAAATGCTCCAACGCTGATGCCATGTTTGTTTTGGTTGTCTTGCGTCGCTTACACTCCGATGCGTCACCACCAGGCAACTCAAAAATTAATTCACTCGCTATCGAACTTGTATAGAATTTGGCATATATATTATTTCTCTCGCTTCTAATATAGCCTATAAATTATCGTTATTATTATTTACATCCAGCGACTCAGATTCATTCACTCCCTATTTTGCATATATATACTCTCGCTCGCTCTCTCTCTCTCCTAATAGTGGACTCTACGTATATATTATTGTATTTAGCATTTAATATTTCCTCTTTCACTAACCATTTCATATAATTTAGAGAGATTTGGAAATATTCTGAGCTATATTTGAACCTAAATATTTCTTCTATAGGTTAATATTACGTGAATTAATATACTTTTAGTCTGGTATAAGTGGAAACTATAATATTTTTTTCATTATTATCTGATTATTATATATATTTGCCTCCTCGTCTCATATCTTCTTTCTTTTTTCTTTGGGGTCACGTAAGGGTTTAAAGGGTAAGGGGAGGTCATAGAGGTCACCTAAATAAAGGTAAGGTCATTTCTCTCTTTCTTGTCCAGGATATTAATACAACCGACCTTTGTATAATCATTGTTGTATAGTAATTAAAATATACAATGTGCAAATGTTAGTTTTGTATTCGTATATATAATTCTTTCTTATATTAGTAGTGTAGAGAGTTTGAAAGTGTTAGTTAAGGCTGCGTGATTAAGGTAAAGTATTTTTTTATATATATATATATAATCTTTCTTAAATATATATAATTCTAAATTGCTAAAGTTGTATGACTAATGTTAAGTCTTTTCTTTTATATAATTCTTTAAGTATAATTATAAAAAACTCATTAATTTTTGTATATAATTCCTTATGTATAGTTCAAAAAGACTATATATACTAACTTTTATATATAATTTGGAAGCAATAAGGCTGTATGATGTCAACTTTTATATATAATTTGGAAGCAATAAGGCTGTATGATGTCAACTTTTATATATAATTTGGAAGCAATAAGGCTGTATGATGTCAACTTTAATATATAATTCTCCTTTATATGTAGTTTTAAAGAGCTAAGGCTATGTACGTATATAATTGTGTATCATTATATACGTACATGTATACGTGTTTGCTGTGTTTATATAGAGGCAAGTATTGTATCACGTTTGTATAGTTATATAATCATATATATATACTTTTTGTGAGTCCTAACTTAGATAAATGTCTGTCTTATAACTAATATATATATATGTACTTTTTTTTGTAAATTGCATTCACTCACATATACACGCACACACACACACACACACACACACACACACACACACACACACACACACACACACACACACACAATCTATATAAATGTAATTATTGTCTTTTTTATCAATATATAATTTTTGTTAATATATTGCACGTCTATCTATTAATATTTATATATATGTATTTTTTTTTTAACTGTCATTTTAAAGTTAATTGTATTGGTGTGTGTGTGTGTGTGTGTGTGTGTGTGTGTGTGTGTGTGTGTGTGTGTGTGTGTGTGTGTGTGTGTGTGTGTGTGTATCATTTTAACCTACACTAAAAATACACCTTTCATTAATATACAATGAAAATAAAAACATAATATATATAAGAAAATAAGAGCATTAGAAGCAGAATATTTTAGAAAGCTTAAAAATTTTACTAACTAACTTTCCTAAACCAAAAATATTGTCTTATAATACAGTGGATTAGTAAGCTTATTTAAAAGTGATATATATATATATATATATATATATATATATATATATATATATATATATATATATATATATAGAGAGAGAGAGAGAGAGAGAGAGATAATGTATATATCAATCTATTTGAATTACAACATAAGGAATGGCACAATAAAACCAAACACACACACACACACACTTACAAACACTTATAAACACACTTACACACTTACACACACACACACACTTACACACACACACCCTAGCCACACTGCCTACTCAATAGGTCTGTAGATGAGTGTGGTGACGCATTTCTTCCTGTACCTGTTAGACGTAGACAGCACCATCATGCCGTCACGTATACTTAGTGCATACATGTGGTTCAACATCACGTGGTTGGGCTCAGGGAGTAAAGTTGGCTCACACTGCACGGAGAGAACAGAGAGGGAGTGTGAGTGTGAGAGAGGGAGAGGGAAGGAGGGAGAGAGGAAGGAAAGTAGGGAGGGAGAGAGAGTGGCGGTAGTAAGGAAAGGAGAGAGGAAGATACGGAGGGAGAGAGGAAGAGAGTAGAGGGAAAGAGGGAGATAGTAAAGGGAGGGAGAGAGAAAAAATAAGTGAGAGAGAGTAGGTAAGGTTAGGTAAGGATGAGAAATAATAAGGTTTTTCAGTAAATAAATAAATAAATAAAATCAAATAAATCAAATATATATAATTTCAAACTGAGGTCACACTAGGTCATCTTACCGAGATGGGCGTGTCCTTGTTCAGTATGACCTGCAGGAGGTGGGGGGGCAGGACGGGGGGGCCGCGGATCTTCTCACTCTGCTGGTACTCTGGGATCTCTTGACCAAACTCATCCTCTTCAACGCCTGTGTGTGCGCGTGTGTGTGTGTGCGTTAGAATTACAAATATATTCTTATAGTAAACCTGAATTAATGAATCTAGATATATATAAGTACAATTTTTTGATATATTACAGAACAAAATACTCCTCCTTCTCCTCCTCTTCCTCCTCCTTACCTTCACTCTTCTCTCCCTTTCCTCCGGCAGTGCTGTGCGATCGCTCCCTCTCTCCACTTTTATCATTAGGGTCCGGCATCAACTCAGTCTCAAATTCCTCAAAATCAGTGTCGCTAATTGTAATCACATTATTATTATTATGATTGGTTACTCTTGTGCTATTGGTGTTGGTGGTGGTGGTGGTGTTGGTGGTGTTGTTGTTGTTGTTGGTGTTGTTGTTGTTGGTGGTAGTAGTGGTGGTGGTGGTGGTGGTGGTGTTGTCTTGTTTGTTGACCTTCCATTCTCCGTCGACTATGAACTTGTACTCGTGTGACCCTTCTGGCAGGTCAACGATGGCTACAAAGTCCTTCTCGCTATAGAGAGAGAGAGAGAGAGAGAGAGAGAGAGAGAGAGAGAGAGAGAGAGAGAGTTAGGTATGTATTAGTGATTTCATTCCACTACAGTTTTGCTAAATTTCTTGATATTCCATTATTATTACTATTATTATTATTTTTTAAAAGTTATAAATTGATTTTTTGTATATGTATTATTCTACAAATCCCTCCTTTCCTCCTCCTTTTTTTTTCCTCTCCTCTCCCTCCTTGATCTTCTTCTTACCTCCTCCTCCTCCTCACTACTACTACTACTACTAAAAATTATTCCACTTCTACAAATCACTCTTTCCTCCTCCCACCTTTCTCTCCCTCATCCCTCCTCCTCCTCCTCCCTCTTCCTCATCCCTCCTCCTCCTCCCCCCCCTCACCTCTTGACCATGGGTATCCGCTGCCACTGGTTAAAGGTGCCTGCTATAGCCACATTGCATCCTCCGCCCGTCCACTTGATCACCACCGGCAGCATTTTCTTGTTACCCTCAGCCAGGATCGGACGTAGCTTCTGTGGGGCCGGCTCACCATTCTCTTTGTCCTGGAGAGAGAGAGAGAGAGAGAGAGAGAGAGAGAGAGAGAGAGAGAGAGAGAGAGAGAGAGAGAGAGAGAGAGAGAGAGAGAGAGAGAGAGAGGTTAATGATAAAAGTAATGAGAGGAATGAGAGGTAAATGAATAAATAATCAAAATAACCACATATATATATACACACCCATACCTTGCACCCATTTCCCAAACCACACACGCCCACACACCCCCACCCATACCTAACAGACCTTAAGAACAGCTGGCGTTTCCACCCCTTCACACACACACACACCCACACACACACACACACACACACACCTTTCCACCAGCGGGCGCCTCCTCCTCCGTGGCTGCAGGCTTAGTGATCGGTCCTTGTATGGCATTAGTTCGTGCTTGTATAGTGAAAGGCTGGCAATCCTGACCCCGTACTGACCCATACTGAAGGTCACTCCCTTTGGATGACCTATCACGACGCTCCTGGGACGCGTGGTTACCCATTATGACTTGTTACCTCACCTAAGGGGGGGTAAGGGTGGTTAGGTTAGGTTAGGTAGTTAGATATTAGAGTTATGTTATGTTTGGTTAAGTTTGGTTAAGTTTAGGTTAACACAACATAACACAACACAGATAAAAAACAAAGATACACATGTTATGACCTAAATACCAAACCAAAACAGTCACAGAACACAACACACACACAAAAAACGTACATAACACAACACACATACACACAACACGTACATAACACAACACAACACACATATACGAAATAACCTCAAAAATAACACTAATATATATCAAAACATAAGAATATTCATGAAAAATACGATTACTAGTGTGAATAAAGTTAATTAGGGCAGGTGTGGTCTTTACCTGAGGCTCAAGGACAGGTGAATGATAATAATGGTGAAAATAAAGGTTAATAAATTAGTGCCTCACCTTTTTTTGGGTTTAAATTATATACATTAATAAGATTTGACTATATTGTTTAATTTTTTCTTCTATTTTTTCAGTGTTTTGAGGAAATGAGAAAGTTTGGTTTATAAAAAAATTGATAAATATTGATAAAAAAATGGATTTCTGGTTTTCTACTAAACACGATTTTTTTCTTTTTCCTTTCTTTTCTCTTTTCTTTTTCTTATTATTATTTATCTATTCTTCTTCTTTTTTTTCTTGTTTAAATAGAAGAAAATACGGAAATAAGAGAAAAAAAACCTTGAAATCCGTCACTACAACACAATATTATCTTTTCCTTCCCTTTCTTCTCCTTCTTCTTCCTCTTATTTACGTAGAAGGAAATAAGACGCAATTAAGAAGAACAGAAACAAGTCAACTACAACTAAACACGATATAACTCTCTTCCTCTTCCTCCTTTACCTCTTCTTCTTCTTCTTCTTGTGTGTTCTTGTTTATGTGGATCAGCTGTAGTCGACTTCCTTATTAATATCAACAAATAAATAAAAGGTTGAAATAATCTACTCATGTCTTGTATTTCATCCTTTTATTTTTCTCATTAATAATATAAATGTTGTTCTTGAAATATAATGATGGAAAAAGTGAATGAAGTTTAGGTGATATTGAAAAAAAAATGTATAAATGGTTTGGGAATGTATGAAATAATATTAATAATAACAATAATAATAATGAATAAACATGAGAAGAAAGAAAATAATGAATTACAAGAAATATTATAAAAGGTCATGTAAAGAGAAGTAGAAGAAAGGAATAAGAGTAACATGAGATGACTTGGCATTGAAAGAACATATATAAATAATAATAATAATAACTATATATTATTATTTACTTAAACCTGATGAAATAAAAGCCTGTTTAGAGAAATAATATCACCTATATTAACAAAATTAAGATTAGTATTGCACATTTTCCTCTTTCTAACCTCACATGATTAAAATATTATATAATAGAGATAAGGAAGAACAACTTTAGGAAGGGATAAATAAAGATATATCAAATTTCTCTCTTTCTTCTCTCTCTCTCTCATGTATTAATAAGACAGTATAACCTTTAATTCCTTGAGTATTTATTCACAAATACTTAATTGGATTCGTAGTATAGTTTCGTAGTTACAAAGAAGTGGAAAATAACGTTGATGTTGTCATGTTCATTTATAACAAAAAATATGAATAAATAAAAAGTTGGTCGGAATGTAATGCAATGTTGTATCTCTCTCTCTCTCTCTCTCTCTCTCTCTCTCTCTCTCTCTCTCTCTCTCTCTCATTTTCCTCCACTTAGCTACAAATTATCGAGTTAAATTTTCATAAATAAATAAATAAATAAATAAAAGGATAAAAAAACAAGACATAGATAGGACTCAACACACTAAACATTAACATCAAAATAATAATAATAATAATAAGAAGAATAACAAGAACAGAGGAAAAAACAAAAAAAATAATAGAAAAAAAAAGATGAAGTTATTGTAATATAAATTCTAAAAAAACATACACAGACACACACACACAATTCACTCTTATAAAACAGTCACTCTTTTCTGTGTATGTGTAAATTCACAATACACATCTGTTTGTATACATATAATTCATCTTTATATAAATGCGTAATATTCTTGTTTTGTATATATATGTATGTATGTATATATGTATGTATGTATGTATATGTATGTATGTATATGTATGTATATATATGTATGTGTATGTATGTATGTATGCAAGCCTCACTCACTATAGCTTGTATGTCAACATAAATAAAAATATAATTAAAATAAATACATAAAATTACAATAAAATTATGAATAAGATGAAACAAGATTAGATTTTAAAGATAATAAAAATAGAACCTCTACACACATAAATGAATAAATATATATATATATAAATAAAACATACAATACATTACACTATCACCACCACCATCACCATCATCATTATCACAAACCTATAATTCATTCACACACACACACACACACACACACAAACACAACCTTTCACAACCTCACACGCACACCATGACCTCACATCCACTTGACCTGTTCTTCCATGGGGGACTCGGGGTCAATATACTGCTGCTGCTGCTGCCTGCCTGGTGCCCGAGTGCCGGTGCCGTTCATAGTGTTTGGCGTGAGGACTGACGGCACCATCAGGTAGGAGAGGTGACAGTGAGGCGAGGTGAGGCGCGGGTAGTACTGACGGTAACATAAGTACGAGATGAGGAAGCCCAGCAGGGAGCCCACTAGCACATCTGTAAAGGGAGGGAGATGTATTTACCTAGTTGTATTTACCTAGTTGTGGTTTACGGGAGGGGAGTAATCTCATGGTATCCTGTCTCTGTATCCTTTATCTAGTTTCTTCTTAAAAGTATGCACAGTCCCAGCCTTCACAACTTCCTCGCCCAGTTCGTTCCATTTATCTACAACTCTATGAGGAAAACTATATTTCTTGATGTATGATGTGTGTGTTAGTGTGTGTGTGTGTGTGTGTGTTAGGATATGAGTGTGTGTGTGTGTATGTGTTAATAGTGTAGATAAAATCCTATAATAATAATACTAATAATAATAAAAAGAAGTGATAGAATGTATATAAGTGTGTGTGTTTACAGCGAAATTAGACCTAACTAAAATAATAAATAAATAATGATAATAATAATAAATAAATAGCGCTCAATTCTAACCTAAAACAACGTAACACAACACCACAAAATAATAACAATAAAACAAGCTAAAACAACACCACAACCACACCACACCACACCGTACCTTGCCAGTGGTGATGGTAGTCTGTGGTGCGTGAGAGTGCCACCATTAGTGCCACCACGAGAGGCACTAACCCTACCACCAGCTTCCATCCCTGTCCTCTCCGGGGCTTGAACACACCCAGCTTACCACACATCCACAAGCTCAGGAAACCAAGGCTGCAGAACGAGACTGAGGGTGGAAGGAAGGGTGGAAGGAAGGGAGGGAGGAAGGAAGGAGGGAAGGAAGGAAAATTAGTTCTGTATATATTTTCGTACCTGTTAAAATAAATGAATATAATAAAAAGTGAGAATTGTAATCTTATAGCAAGAAAAATTATATATATTATTTCAAATGATGAGCTGGAATGAAAGTAATGATATAGTTAATATAGCAAAGATTATATGGTTTAATACACTTTACTTACTATATTTCTAACCAATTAAACTAACTAATTATACAACACAAGCCATACATATATATACATCAAGAAAATATATACAAGAAATTTATGATATATTACAAAACTATTTATATCTAACGAGGCAAAGTAATAATAGTTTAGACATAAATTAATTCACATTATTATTATTATTATTATTATTGCAACATAGCAGAGAAATATATATAGTTTTTTTATATATAATAAGGAAATATGCATGTACAGAAAACTTAAAGAATGAAAAATAAAAAAACAAATCACATGCAGGTAAATAATATACATAAATACAAACAATATTAAAAAGCTGAAAAGAAAAAAATAATTAATGTTAGATAGAGAACAGACTCTCACTCACTCACATACACACACACACACACACACACACACACACACACCCTCTACACCCGTACAAACTCACAAGAAGAATGTCCACTTGGGAAACTCTTACGCCCTTCTTGAATGGCCATCTGTTCCCCTGTGCAGGCCGACCCTATATCCACCACATCCTCAAGGTCAGGCCGCCCATCAGGGAAGCAGCGGTAGAAGAAGTCTGGGCGTGGGCGGCCTACCGGGGCGGGGGAAGGGTGGAGGAAGGGTGGGAGGAAGGGGTGAAGGAAGGGATGATGGTGAGAGAGGAAGAGGTGATGTAGGAGGAAGATTAGGAGGAGGAGGAGGAAGAGGTATGTTAGATAAATATATAGAAAGGAAGGAATAAGTGATTGAGGAATGGAGGAAGAAGGAAAATGAGTAAATAAGAAGAGGAGGAATAAGATGATGATGGAGAAGAGAGAGAATAATAGTATAGAAAGAATTAAAAATAAACTTAAATCAGATGGTTTATATAATCTATGTATAGTTGTATTAATGAATAAATCACTTAAATAAATAATAAACAAATAAACACAACACTCTGCTTTATAATTATTCACTCTGATAACCAAGCAAAAAAACAGGCAATGTAAAAATGTATAGAGATAAAAATTAAATATATATAAAGTCATTTTGTATAGAGGAAGGAATGGAAATATTGACTTAATCATTCCATTGTATGAATATATAGAGTAATATTTTCACTTTATTCACTCTGAAGCTAAGAAAAAAGTATGCATAAATATATATATACAACAAATTAATGAAGAAAAAAGCTAATATAAAGCATTTAGAGAAAAGCAAACTATTTATATATTGTTTTTTTTCATTTTTAAGTACTTATGCCCAAATTTTTATGAATATTAAGTGAATGAAAGAAAATTATACATTAAAAATAGAGAATCAAACAATTTAAAAAGCCACAAGATCTAACCAAGCAAACCTAACTAGTATATACATAAGTGAATATTTCTCAGCCCGTAGAGAGAGAAAGTCAACACACACACACACACACATAACTATTATATATACACACACATACATTACGAGTTAATATTTATCACCCCTTAGAGAGAGCAGGTCACCACGTACCTACAAACAGTTTAATAATATCTGTTATCACACCATTGAGTCCGAGTGCAAGTGAGAATGCAAGTAAACTCTGCCCCAACTCTGTCTTGTCTCTCTTCACTATAAAGTAGCAAACCATGACACACGTCGGCACCAGGAACACCAACGGCTGGGAAGGAAGGAAGGAAGGAAGGAAGGAAAGAAAGAATTAAGTTACTATTATACAACCAGGAAAATTAAGGAAAGTATTTATCTATCTTATTATCTAACCAGGAAAGGAAGAATCTATTTATTATGATCATTAGCACCAGGAACATTATCGGAAAGAAGGAACGAAGGAAGGGAAGAATTTATTTATCTATTATTATTCAACCAGGAAAATTAACGGATAAGTATTAGTATTAGTACAAGTCTTCAACACACTCTCCACACTACACTTATCCTTCCATCTATCCATCCTTCCTCATCCTTACTTACCCATAGGATGCCATTAGGAACGTAGGAAGGAGTGCGAGGGTTCTTGTAAAGCCAAAGTTCATCTCGGTGGATCTTTCGTACGAACGGTGATGCACTCTCAAGCTCACTGTGGAGGTTAGGTTAGGTTAGGTTAGGTTAGGGGTGTGTGTGTGTGTGTGTGTGTGTGTGTGTGTGTGTGTGTGTGTGTGTGTGTGTGTGTGTTAAAAAGTTAGGTTAGTTTAGGTTACATAAGGTTATTCATTCTAAAAGGTTAAGAATGTGTAAAAGTTAAAAGTCCAGCCTCTCTCTCTCTCTCTCTCAACCTGAAATTATATAATTCACTAATTCTCCTTCATCACCTCAATTACTACTACTTATGTCTAATTCAATGACTAAATTAATTGAATTCTTATTACCATAATCACATAATGACTCGCCTCCACTTAAAGTGTATGTTTGTACAGGTGTGTTGGGGGGAGAGGGTGTGAGGGGGGCGGTGTGTCATTGTGGGGGTGTTGAAACAGGTGTGTATTGGTTGCAGAACAGGTGTAAAGGGGGGAGGGGGGAGGCAGGTAGTGTGTGTGTGTGTACTGAATTATCTCGTATTATCGTGTTTGCTTCTATATCATTTTGTAATAATCTGAATAAAATATGAATTAAGTATGTAAATAAATAAGAATATATATGGGAAATAGTAGTAGTAGTCGTAGTAGTAGCAAGTAATAGTAGTAGTACATATTAAAAATAAAGTCAAATTATGAATACATACATATGCATTAGGCTTATAAGTATATACACACCAATAATACACTTCAAATTTAAATAGAAAACAAAAATTCAAGTCAAAACACTCTAACATATTGAAAACAAACACGTAAAATACATAAACAAACAAAACCCCCACATATCACAGTTATACATACATACAAAATAGATATAATGCAACACACACATACACTAGACTCTCCTCTATAAATACTTACAGGAAAATAACAGAGAGCACCGTACGAGTCACTATTTCCAGGACAAAAGTAGCATGTGTCTCCGCCAGCCGACCCATTTTCCTCTTTCCTTCCTTCCCTTCTGTCAGCTACATATTACTTCATATTGCCAGCTGATTGTGTGTTCGACTTCTGAACGGCACGACATACATAAAGTTAATCTACTTTATTTTTGATGTTAAAGATAGTGGTGGTAGGTTATTGATATAGATATGAAGTGGTACATACTCTACGTAGTGTATTAAGCACATCTGTTAAGGTTTCAGGCGGTGATCAACATTATTTTTGTTTTGGATTTGTCAGGCGTGTCGTATATTTGGTTATAATTGTTAGCACCGCCTGAAACCTTGAAAGATGTGTTGAGTATATTAGTATAGTATAATATTGTAGTAGTATAGTATAGTATAGTATTGTTAGGCCCTTCCTCCCGGCAGAGACTTCCTTGGGTTAGTGTGTGAGACGGTGAGACTGCGAGATGGCCAACAGACAAATATTCGTTTCATGACCCACTCAATATCTCCTTACCTGGATAATATTTATATAACATTAGCGTCTTCTCCCGAGGTTAACACTTACATGTCAGATAGAATTAAGGTTGCAGAATATCATGCAAGATATATCAACTTCCGGAAACTTGTTAAAGCAAAATAGTCCGTGCCTCAAAATTAGTAGGCTAACCTTATCTCGTTACCTTTATAATGCACTGCAAATTCAACCTCGGATACTTGTTCAGATCACCTCAAACAGTTATACCGCTGAATTACACGAAAAGGTGCCTCTACTCTATCTTACAGTCTCGATATAGTACATGTTGTAGGAGTTTTTAAAGGATATCACATTCTGACTCGTTTGTTGACAGGACTAGCGACGGGAAGCAGACTAGGAAATAGAACACGCATTATATTCCCTGCAAGAGGTCCTAGGGGGGAGGGAAGGTGTCTTGTCGCTCCACTAATTGTTTGTTGGGTGCGTGTGGTGATAATTCGTGCTGTGTAACTATATTTCTGGTCCTGGTTATTCCAATTATTATCTAGTTTATACTCGAACTTTTCTACCGAGTCAGCACTCACCGCCCACTCTGGTAATTCATTCCACTTGTTAACAACACAATAGGGAAGACGAAAACTTTCTCAGATCCAACTTAGTTCTTGTTTTGTAAATGTTGTTTTGTGGGGGGGCAGTGTTGGGGGCAGGTCCTGTGAGGGTGGGCAGAGCTCCTGGTTGTGGCGGAGGAAGGTGACGGAGGTGCGTAGGGTGAGGGCGTGTTCAAAGTATCGCTGCGCTTCACCCTCCGAGTCAGACCTGAGGGTGAGGTGAGGTAGAGTGAGGGTAGAAAGTGGTTTTTTTTGGGGGGTGTGTGTTTTTGGGTATGTTTGGGGGTAGAAAGTATGTTTTTGAGTGTGTTTAGGTGTGTGTGTGTGTGTTGAGCGTGTTATTTATGTTATTTTTCAGGTTTCTGTAACAATTGTAGATTTTTTATTTTGTCGCCCCAAAATTTTACCGCGTAAATTTGGTCGAATGTGTTTCTGCCATTTTACTCAGAAAATATTTGTCGTACAGCAATAATGTATAGATGTTAATATGTTAAGTTTGATGTTATCTATCTAATGGTGAAATCAGATTTAAAATATACCCTATAGTTTAGTAGGAAATTTAAGTTTTGTTGAAATTTTGTCAAAAAAACTAATATATTATTTTCTCAGTTACTAATATACCAATTTCATTCTACTATAGCTCAAAAGAACGGGCGTCTCCTGCTCTTTATTTACTATGTTCTAAGTCTTTTACGTAAACCTCATAGTTTTTGAGTTATTTAACAAAACGGGATTTGTTAAAAAAAATCTAAGGGTGTTGCCTTGGAAATTTCATGAAAATTTTCACACCTCAGAATCTCATGAAAATTTATATATATAGGTTTTCAAGGATAAGGAACACGAATATAGAATCAATTTTATCAGTACTATAATATTAAACACTATATAAACATTGTATTTTAATTATTTATTTATTTTTTTTTTTTTATATATATAGGAAGGAAGGAAAATGTTTATAGATACTAACCTCTCTCTCTCTCTTTCTCTCACCTTTGTATTTTGTCCAGCTCTGTGGTGAGGTGGAGGGGCAGGAGGTGAAGGCTATAAGGTTATACTGCCCTAACACACTACCCAAGCTGGCTAAGGCGTGGTGTAATAAGGTAATGTTACTACTACTACTACTATTACTGGTGCTGCTACTACTACTATACTTCCTCCTTCTCCTCATTCTTCTTCCTCCTCCTCCTCATTCTTCCTCCTCCTACTACTACTACTACTGGTCTAAAAAGGGGAATAAATCTGATTGTCTAATATAATAATAATCTAATATAATCTAATAATAAACTAACTAACTAACTAACTTCATTACTTAACTACAGACTAATTATACTAACTAACCTTTCCTTTCCTCCTTCCTTCACTATCATACTCATACTTATACTAACCTTATACTTCCCTCCCTCAGCCTGCCTGGGACGCTACCTATCCTCGGTCCTACGATTTATCAAGTTCTGGTGCAACACGAGGCCAAGGGAGACACTGTCCTTTGAATTACAGCAGAATGGTGACGTGTTCTGCTACAAGAGGAGGTTCAAGGTGAATAATATACTACCGGATGAGTTTATACGTGACCTCTACCCCGCCCCTCCGCCGAAACCTAAACCAAATTGGGAAGAGAGGTCGAAAGGGTAAAGTAAATGAGGTTAGACTCTCCACTAGACCGAGACGTGTTATGTGTTACTGGAAGCTGCTGAGGTATTCTGAGGTGGAGGCAAGCTTGCCATCCACACCTCCACGCTACGTCTTCCGCCCTCAGATGAACACGAAAGGTACTCGGAACTCCACTCGGGAAGAATCGGGGAGTGGTTCGTTCTTCCCCGACCCTGGCTGGTGGAAGCTCAGGAAAGAGTGGGCGGAGAAGGGAAAGGATACTAAACGCACTCGGAAATCATGTGGAAGATCGCAAAACTCCACTTCTAAGTCTAATCCTACACATAAACGCACTTCAAACGTACACACGAATGCACAAGTGTCGCGGTCGGTAGAGAAGCGCGCACGTGACTGGTACAATTCAACTGTACCGTCTACCACCTTACCGAAACAATTCATATTCAAGCAGACAGAGGAGAGACCGGTAGACACACACCTCTCTACCGGATCCGAGAGTGAAAGTAACACCACAACAACAACAAATAAAGACAAGACACGACTCGCCAGGTTACCAAAAAGAAAACGGAAGTATGGCAAAGACACGCAGCCTATCACGGAAGATGACGAGGCTTACCTAACCTTTGTGAAATATCCGCAGTCTATTATAAGGGCAGAGAGGCGTAAGATTCCTCGTATGAAGGGCTTACAGAGGGTTAAAAAAGTGTACCCTGTCCCACCTGTACCTGAGAACGATGCTAGCTATGTGAAGGTGACGAGGAAGAGGAAGAAGAAGGAGGAGGAGAAGGAGGAATGAAATATAAATGAATATGTATTGTAAGATTAGGAAACAAACTGTATTATTTTCATTATTCAAATTATTCATTAGTAAACAATATGATTTTCTTAAAAAATATATAAAAAAAATACATATAATAGAAATGATTCAATAATTATTTCATGAGTAAAAAAATAAATATTCTTTCGAGACAGATCTATGGTTAATTATTTTTATTTATTTTTTATTCAACACACTTGCAAATAAGAATGAGGAAGAGAAATAATGATAGAAAACAAACAAATAATTGATTCCCTTTTAAGATAAACAGGAATTAATATTTAGTTTGTATTTATTCTGTTTGTTTGCATCATAAACCATTTTTTTTTAAACTAACAAAACAAAACTGACTCAAATATTTATTGAAACAGAGAAGTTATGTTAAAATATTATGTTCTGTATGAAATAAAGGAAGTTATGTTTGTATGTATGTAGTTTTGACTTGGCAAGATCCATATACCTACACATAATAAACATACATATGCATATAAAAATAATAATAAAGTATAAATGAAACGTAAATAGAAAAATATACACAAAAATAAGGTGTTTAAATAAATGGAAAAGAAAGACAAGCCGTATGTATGCAAATAATAATGGTAATATATATACTACTTCAAAAAATAAAAGAAGTCCTGAAAAAAAATATATATATCGTATAGACAAACACACACCATAAAAAAAAGAACAAAAATCCTTAATAAAAGAAAGTAAAATAACAAGTCTCAGTAAATAAAACAAATAAAAAAATAGTATAATATGTCAAACAGTAAATATATATATAAAAAAAAGTAGAATTATAGATAAAAAACGAAATAATAAAATAAAATACAATAATAAGTCACAGTAAACAGGAGAGAGAGAGAAGATATTAGTAGAAGAAAGTAAGGTTATATTAGCTCATAGAAGGAAGAAGAGGACTGCAGGAGCATACACTGTGAACTTAAACACACTAACACTTCTTCAGCCTTAGCATTAACCTTAGTAAAGCCTGCACTCATATCCTCAAGTGTGTTCAGGGTGTGTTGATGCCTCTGTCTGCTCTCATCACCCTAGGATAGATAGATAGATTGATATAGATAGATAGATGCATGTATACTACTACTACTACAGTCTTTAAAATGTGTAGAAATGTGTTGTAGTGTAGTTGTACATGTATATCCAGTAGTTTTATAAGTATGTTCCTTAAGAAAGATGTAATTAAAGCAAGTTTCTTTTCTGTATTACACAAAAAAGACTAAATAAAGTATATATCATTATTATTATTATTTTCTGCCTTACCGCCTTCAAGCTGGCTGCCGTAAACTGCTTCCACCATATACTCTTGCCTTCTAACAGCTTTTCCTCGTCCTCCAGCTGCCACAGGTCACTACACACTTGGGTCTCCTTAAGAAGGGTGAAGAGGGAAGGTGTGAGTATGTAGTAGTAGGAGGAGGAGGAGGAGTATCATTATTTTTTTTCTCTCTCTCTCGTGACCTACCTTTCCTCCGAGGCACTGCATAAGAGCCTGGCACTCCTTGGTTTCAGAGGTGAGGTCAGATGAGGTCATTCGCTGGGCCGTGGTGAGGTCAAACACTTCCTGTTCCAGTGTCTTCATTTCAGTGTTGCAGAAGTGTTCAATTTTTCTGTTTTGAGTAAAGAAAAATTTATTATTATTATTATTTATTTATTTATTTTATTTTGTTTATTCTCTTCGCTTTCTCTCTTTCTAATTTTTTTTCTTTTTCCTCCTCTTCCTCTTTTTCTTCCCTCTCCTTTTTCTATTCATTCATTCTCTTCCCATTTCTCTTCCTCCTTTATCAATTCACACACACACACACACACACACACACACAGTATAAAAAAACATAACATAACAAGCTTAACTTAATTATATCCAAACATAATTAGGTAAAAATAATTAGGTTACACAACACTTAATGATCCCATACTTAATTAGGTCCTTGGCGCGTGGTTTCCAAGCTTGTATGTGTTGAAGTTGACCTAAGCTGACCTCATCTGACCTGCCTTGAGCCTTCTTGATCTCTGCTTTCAGTCTCTCATTCTCACTCTTGGAAAAAATAAAAAATTGAGAATTATATTATTCGTCGTGTTACGGGAAATTTGTTTATTTATTCATTTGATTTATTTTTGGTAATTAGTGTTAATCTACATGTTTTATTATTATTATTATTATTATTTGTGTTGATTCAATAATAATAATAACAAGAAACACACACATATATATAAATAAATAACATTACAACTTCATAACACAATAATAATAATAAAAATAGACACACACACACACGTACATGAATAAATAACTTCTTAACATAACAATAATAACAAAACACACACACACACACACACACACGTATATAACTTCATCAAATCACAACTCACCATAACTTCCGCCAGCTGTGCGTTGACTCTCCTCAGTTCCTCCTTCAGTACGTTCTTCCTTCCCTCCACCTTCTGCAGGAGTACCTCAGCTTCACTCAAGGCTAAGGAGGCTGGCGGCTCCTCCCTCACCACCTGCACCTCCTCCGTGGCGGTGACCTTATAGATAACTCCAATATTAAACTTGCTTCTATTTCTCCTACTGTCCTCTTTATAAGGTGTGTGTGTGTGTGTGTGTGTGTGTGTGTGTGTGTGTGTGTGTGTGGGATTGATGTATGTTGTATAGTGTAGTAATGTATGTGTATTGTAATGGTTGTTTTAATGGTATAATGTAATAATATGTTGCTATATTTACTACTACTACTATTACTATTACTATTACTGCTACTACTACTACTACTACTATAACTGACCTCTGCCGGGTTACTGGTGTTGGGTATGAGGTGTGTGTGTGTCTCTTCCCTTGATTTCATCTTATCCTGTTAGGGCAGAGGAGGAGGAGGAGGAGGAGGAGGAGGAGGCAGAGGCAGAGGCAGATAAGTAAACACCAGATATAATGATTTCTTATATACTAGCAAACATAACCTAACTTTTTCCTCACCCACTTACACACACTCACACACACACACGTACCTTCCTTAGCATCAAGAGCGGCAGAACACCACAGAAGCGCGACACATCCCTGCCACCCCCTGCCATAACCCTGCTACTATCTGGGAGGGGGTGAGGTTAGGTACATTAATAGTTGGGGGTGAGGTTAGGTACATTAATAGTTAGGATGCGTACACATTCCCACAAAAATAGGTTGGTATACACATGTAGGTTTTTTTTTAATGTTTTTTTATTACCATCGGCCGGTTGTCCAATAGCATTTAAACGTTTATGCGATATATTTATACACATAAGAATGAGGCAACAAGTTTATTATTATTAGACAGACAGACAGACAGACAGTTTCACAAAGAAGACACATGTGACATTTCGTTTATTCCATACGCACATACACATACACGCACACAAACCGTACATGATCACAATTTAAAATACCGCAGATACATACATAATTCACGAGTCTTAACGATCTAGTTCTATAATTCAACTCATGACATCGTTAATTAGTTTTGATGAAGATAATTATAATATATTCACATAATTAACAACATTCTACAACTACTATCTACTCCCACTACTACTACTACTACTACTACTACTACTACTACTACTGCTACTATTACTATAACTACTGTGTACTATTCTGCATCATCACCACACTAACAAATGAGATTGAAAGTGTTTAATAAGGATGATAATGTAATGAAAAAAATCTCTTATATAAAGTTTAAGTCATAGGAAAGTATAAAGAGTAAATAACTAAGTGTTTTATAATTTATCAAGTGTAAGGAATGAAAGGGAAGATAATAATGACCTCTTAAAGTAGTATTCAATTAAAGCTGAAATAATGAGTTTTTGTGTGTGAGTTAATGATATAATTAGAGTTACAGTACTACAACGCACAGTCTCCTAATACAGTGCCTCCTCCAATTTTATGTGGGTAATTGTTTCAGTCATAGAATTGGAATATTACATAATTGGAGGAAGCGTTGTATATATAAGTTACAGGTAAATAATACATGAGGAGATAATTACCGACAGTCACCGGTGTGTGGATATATAAATACAATGATGGTGATGCGGATTCGAACGGTATAATTTATCTATAATGCTATATCACAATGTACGTAAGGAAATAATAATAAAAAGTGTTTGATATTTTTAGAAGATAGATAAGAAGATAATGTAGAATATAGATAAATAAATATAATCTGTGTGTAACCAAAATGATATCAACTTTTTGGCAGAAGAGGAAAAATAAGTTATGAAATGATAAGAAAAACTATTAATTTACTTATAACTCTTAGAAGAAAGATAAGAATATGAAGTAAAATATAAAATAAATAAATAAATATATGAATCTCACCCAAATTATATCAACACATATACGAGGCAACACTTAAAATAAATAAATAAATAAATAAAAAAGAAATATTCATTCTCTTCTACATATTTCTTCCTTATTAAATGCAAATAAATAAATAGGTTCTTAAGGTGAGAATTTCCCAAACCTTAACGTAAATTAACTTTATCTCCTTTCAGTTAACCTTAACAACACACCGGGAATATAAAGACACGTACCTTTTAAAGTTAGGTTAATTGTATTGTCTTGTAGTTAGAATAAGGAATGGTAGTTATGTCCTGTGTCCTGAGGCTGTTACCGACCTTAATTAAGTAGTTAAATAATATAAGATAAATATACAGAGATCGTTACGTAACTTAACTTAACTTAATTCCAGTGACGAGACAAGATGTAGAAATTAATGTACGTGCGTAACTTCTACTAATAAGCGATAACAATATATTTATTTATGACTAGGTATAAGAAAATAAATAAATAAAAGAAAAGAGAAAGAAAGAAAAAGAGAGAAAGTATATTTACATGACTGGATATAAGAAAAAAAGAGAAAGAGAAAGAGAGAGAGAGTACAACCTATTAAAAAAAAACTATATTTATACATCTTTCTATATATAGTTTTTCCTTCAATATATTAAGTTTTTCCTCATTATCTCATTTCCTTCTTTTGTTTATTACACGAATTATGAGTAAAATTATTGTGTATTTATGAGTTATTTCCTATAATTTATCACTCCTTCCTCCTCTTCCTCATTCTCATTATTTTATCATTTATATATATTTCATCTATTTCTATATTTATTCTCTCTTCCTCTCTACTTCCTCTTTACTCATTTCCTTGTTTTCAATCTTTCTTTATTCATTATTTCCTTCTTATCGCTTCTTTTCTCTTCCTCTTCCTCTGCACTTACACTTTCATTCTTCATTATCATCTTATCATCATTCTCTATTATCTCTTCCTCTTTTATTTCCTCTTCCTTAATTACCTCTTTATCTTCTTCCTCTTCTTCACTCATTTCATTGTCTTCTTTTTCACTAAATTCCTCTTCTTTATCAGTCAATTCCTCATCTTCACTCATTTCCTCACCTTCACTCACTCCTTCCTCCCCACTTACTCTCTCCTCCCCACTCGCTCTCTCTCCCTCCTCCTCAGAACTATCCGAGTCCCGCATTATCACTGTATCCTGTACCATAAGACAGGTGTGCGGGACAAGGGCATTCACCTTGGGGTACACCTGTCCACAGTCATCACAACTCGTTAACCTTTGATTAGAATGCACAGTTGCGTGTTGCGCCAATAGCGACTGTCGGCAGAATATTTTTCCACAAGGTTTACATTCAAATTTTTTCTCTGTGATGCCGAGTTTGTGTCTGCATAAGGAGCTGCGGTTTGAAAAGGATTTGTTGCATAAGTCGCATTTGAGGTTCTCGAAGGTGTGATTTATTTTGTGGACGCGTAATTCGTCTTTAGAAGGGAGGATACGGTCGCATTTATCGCATTCGAATTTCCGTATGTCAGCGTGGACCAACATATGTCGCTTTAAGGAGACTTTTTGGCTGAATCCTTTCCCGCATCTCTCACACTTATGCTTTTTAATCCCAGTGTGTGTTAGTATGTGTGTGTCGCGCGCTCCCTTCTGGGTAAAACTCTTCCCACATTCGTCACAGTTAAAGTTTTTTATACCTGCGTGTATTAACATATGTGTTGTTAATGTTCCCTTTTTACTGAATATCTTCCCGCATACTTCACACTTAAATACTCTTGTCTCAGGGTGGGTTAGCATGTGGTGGGAGAGGCCAGTTCTGTTTGTAAATGCATCACCGCAAACCTCACACTTGAATATCTTATCTTTTTTGTGTATTAATAAGTGTTTGGTAAGGTGATAGCGCTGGGAGAATGTCGCGCCGCATTCGTCGCATTTATGTTTCCTGATCCCAGTGTGTATAACTTCATGTTTGTATAGATTTGAACGTCTGGCGAATGTTTTACCGCACTCCTTGCACTCGTAATTCCTCTCTCCTGTATGGACAACTAAGTGTTTATATAGACTGCTTTTAACGGCGAATGTTTTACCGCACTCTTCACATTTATGGTTTTTTTCATTAGAGTGCGTGAAGCGGTGTGCGGTGAGGGTGCTCTGCTGGGTAAACGCACGCCCACACACCTCACATTTATACTTCTTCTCTCCCGTGTGGATGAGAATGTGTTTGTTTAGAGTGCGTTTCTCGGTGAATTGTTTGCCGCACTCGACGCACTCAAAGTTTTTTATACCGAGGTGGATCAGCATGTGTTTTTTTAAGCTGCCTCCCTCAGTTAATTTTTTTCCGCATATTTCGCATTCGTAGCGTTTTATTCCTAAGTGGTTTAATTTGTGTTTTCTGTACGTGCGTTTGTTCATTACTTTCCCGCACTCGTCACACTTTAATTTTGTGGCTGTTAATTCCTCAACGTCACTCATGCTGTTGGCGCACACACACACACACAAGTTATTTCAATATAAATATAAATACATATGAGTCTTTAGTTCAATATATTACTACATTACTATAATTACTAATACTTTTCTGTTCTCTCTCTCACCTTACTAACTCACTTGGAAATATTCTCTCTATAACAAACTCTGCTTCTAATATCTTCTTATCTTTGCACTTCCTCCTCTCTCTCTCTCTCTATCTTGAATGGAGATTATGTTGTAGGTATTTTCAAGTCTTCTCTATGTAGCTCGTTCACCTGATCATTTCCACAACACCTGTGGAAGTAATTAAGAGTGTTATTATGTATGTATGTAGAATAATAATTTAAAGGTTATTTCATTAATTATCATCATAAGTATAATAATTTAATCGTTTCTTCCAGTAATTACCAGTAAATGTTATGCAAGTATAAAACAGTTTAACTTAATAATAAAAGTAATAATTTAAGTATTTAATTTAGGAAGTGCCTTGGATTTTCACATCACATATTAAGGAAAATAATGCAGCTTACCTTAACACGTGAGATGTAAAGAACCTAATGAGTATTTTTTCTTCTTATTCTTGTTTGAAATTCATCGTAAACGAGTCAAAAGTCATCTTGAATCTGAATGAAAAAAACACACAAAAAAATTTATTCATACCTTCCACACAAACATTCTTGATCTAATAATAAAATGTCAATGAAAATAATGATAATAATAATAATAATAATAATGACAAAATTTTCATTGATAACTAGGTACACTGTATAAATATTAAGTGTGTTGCATGTACGTATAACTTTTGCCCCATACACTTCCTAAAAAAAGATGACCTGTGGGGTGGTACGTCTCCCGAACCTCCTCAACCTAACCTAACACAACCCTGGCCACACGGAAGGCATCACCCCCTTGACAGTTGAGTTTGTGACAGTAGTACTACAACAACAATAATTATGATCAGTCTGGTGGCGTTGTTATAAAGATTAACATGATACTAATAACAATACATGCAATTACTGTGCTTGTGATCACTAGTGTGTGTGTGTGTGTGTGTTATGCATTAATTGTTAGATACGGAGACAGGACCACACGAATGTAGCTCAGGCCCTGTATACAGCAACTAGGTAAATACACACACACACACAGTATTAGCACACCCATCCCACCATTACTTATAAAAACAACAAACCTTACCTCACAAAGGGACAAGGATGAGTTTGAGAGGAAGGTGAGAAGTGGTCAAATATCCTATGCTGATCGTGACCAGTAGTGGTTGCACGTCTACCATTGCCTTACTTCACCTGTTCCCTTTATGCTACAGTGACCAATCCTTCACTGTACACACACCACACTACAAGGGACAGGAGGGCAGTGCCAGGCTAGTCCCATCATCACTGTGTGTTGTTATAATGCGAGTTGTAAGGAGGGAGTCAAGGGATGGGAGTAGGGAGCCCCACCGTGCGCCTTCCTTACTACTGCCCAGACGAACTTTGAAAGGCAGACTATGGTAATTTCTTCCTGTTATTATTATGATTTGTGTGTTTATTTGTATTTATTTTGGGTATTTGTTAGGTATATATATCGATTATTTTATCTTTCGTATAGTTTTGAAAAGTATTTAAAGGGAGACTAAAGTAATCTTAATAATGTCCTCTTTGTCGCTATGAAGAGAAGAGAAGGGAAGGGAAGCGATGGGAAGGGAAGGGAAAAGAGAAGGGAAGCGATGGGAAGGGAAGGGAAGAGAAGGGAAGGGAAGGGAAGGGAAGGGAAGACAAGGGAAGGGAAGGGAAGGGAAGGGAAGGGAAGGGAAGGGAAGGGAAGGGAAGGGATGGAAAAAGAAGGGAAGGGAAGACAAGAGAAGGGCATCTTTAATTTAGGGTTAGGGGATAACTTTTATTACTCTCTCTCTCTCTCTCTCTCTCTCTCTTTAAAGGAGTCATATTTCAATACAATACAACAATACATTCAATCATTTAATCCACATAATTTGACACATTTTCAACGGCTGAATTAATAATATAATATAATATAATATAATTCCATCTTTCACCGGCTACTAAGAATTCCACATTTCTATATATATATATAAAACTATTGACAAGCACAGTAGTATTATATTATATTACGATTTTCTATAATGATTAACTACATAGATGATTAATATTAACTATGTAATTTGATATAGAAATTCAATACTACTACTATTATACTACTACTGCCACTACTACTACTACTACAAATAATAATAATGAACATACACACACAGAGGTTACATTCGTTTAATTGTATACATTGTTGGGTAGAATGTAATAATAATGTTTAATAAAGGTAAAGTAAGGTAAGTTTTTGTTGAATTATGATATACAAATTTATATCTTATACAAAACATAACTGGGAGTGTAAAAATAAATATACGTATAATTATCATTCTTCTTCTTATTATTATTATTCATTGTTGTTTAAGCTGCTCTTGGAAAATATATATAATGGAGGGAATATACTACCAAATAATAAGGAAAAAAGAAGAGAGGGAAAAAAGTTATTGCACATCCAAAATTAATTATATGAATAGAAAGTTTGAAAAAAGGGGAAATAAGAGATAGAAAGTTTGAAAAGAAGGAAAAAAAGGAATAGAAAGTTTGAAAAAAAGGGGGAAAACATCAAAATTATTAGGAATACATTATAAAAAAAATCATTACCCATTAAATTTAAAGCAAACGTCTTATAAAGTTAAAAAAAAAGTATACATAGTACATACATAATATACTTCAATTACCACTAATTAAGCATTTTTGACACATTCACTATTCAGTCATTAGAGAACAACATTACCTAATTAATATTCACCGTTCTCTAATTACTATTCAATGTTTTCTAATTACTAATCACCGTTCTCATAATTAATTTTTTTTCATCTAATATAACTATCACAGAAGCTAAGTTATATACAGCACAGGTTAGGTTAGGAAATGATTACAAGCTATGGGAGTAATTATAAGGTTAATTTGCTTGTAAATACTCCCTTTAATCACTCTCTCCATCTTCCTCTTCCTCATTATCTCCCTCATTCTCATCCTCTTCCTCTATTCTTTGTATATTATTCTCATTCTCTCCTTCTTCCTCCTCATCATCATAATTTTCTAATTCCTCTTTACTATCCTCCTCCTCTTCCTCTTCTTTCACTCCTTCCCCATACATTCCCTCTCCCTCCTCATCCCCACTCCCTCTCTCCTCCCCATACATTCCCTCTCCTTCATCCCCACTCCCTCTCTCCTCCCCATACATTCCCTCTCCTTCATCCCCACTCCCTCTCTCCTCTCCCATACATTCCCTCTCCCTCATCCCCACTCCCTCTCTCCTCCCCATACATTCCCTCTCCTTCATCCCCACTCCCTCTCTCCTCCCCATACATTCCCTCATTCCCTACACTTAACACCTCATCCCCACTCATTCCCTCTCCGTCTGAATCATCATAATTACGCATAATCACTGTGTCTTGAACCATTAGACAGGTGTGCGGTACAAGCCCATTCTGACGAGGGTACACCTGTCCGCAATCAACACAATTAATTAGGCCTAAGTCAGCATGCAAGTGTGAGTGTTGGATGAGGTCGGTGCGGTGACAAAATACTTTCTCACACTCTTCACACTGGAATTTGCGCTGGCCGACAATGTGGCGCGTGAGGGAGAACGTGGTAGAGAATGTTTTGCCGCAGTAGTTGCAGTCGAGGTCGTCCGAGTTGTGGAGTTTGCGGTGGTCTTGTAGCTTCTTCTTGGATGGGAAGGTTACGCTGCACCGGACGCAGTTATATTGCTTGACATCCTCGTGGGTTAAGGAATGTTTTTTCAGCGAGCTTTTCTGTGTGAATAACTTGCCGCATTTTTCACATTGGTGTTTCCTGTCTCCTGTGTGTGTGACAAGGTGGGTTTTACATGCCCCTTTTTGTGTGAATGTTTTCCCGCATACGTCACAAGCGAATTTCTTAACCCCGGAGTGTGTTAGCATGTGTACGTTTAGATTGTTCTTCTTGTTAAATGTTTTGCCGCAGACGTCGCAGTTGTAGTCGCGTTCGCCGGAGTGGGTTAACATATGTTGTTTTAAAGCGGCTTTTTGGATGTAACCTTTCCCGCAGACTTCACAGATGAAATTCCTCTCTCCTGTGTGTGTCATGAGGTGCTTAGCAAGGTTGCATTTCTGCGAGTATAAGTTCCCGCATTCGTCGCATTTATACTTTTTAAACCCGGTGTGTACGGTGGCGTGTTTACTTAATGATGACCTTAAACCGAATACTTTGCCGCACTCCTGGCATTCGAATTTCCTCTCCCCCGTGTGGACAGCGATATGTTTGTCTAGGGTCGTCTGTGCAGCGAAAGCCTTCCCACAAATATCACATACATAATTCTTCTCAGTGACGTGTGTGTACTTATGTGCGTTTAGCGTCCCCTTCTCTGTGAACGCGCGCCCGCACACCTCACACTTAAAGTTCTTCTCGCCAGTGTGGATCAGTATGTGTTTGTTCAATGTTCCTTTCTCGGTAAATAACTTCCCGCATTCCCAGCACTCAAATTTCTTTATGCCGAGATGAATTAATCTGTGTTTCTTGAGACTGCCGCGTTCTGATAGCTTCTTACCGCAAACTTCACACTCATATTTCTTTATACCAGTGTGAGTGAATTTGTGTTTGGTTAGGCTGCGTTTTGTGCTTACGACTTTACCGCACTGATCACACTCAAATTTTGTGATGCGGACTTGCCTAAGCTCACTCATTTTGACTCACACACACACACACGCACACACATACAGATACAGACACGCACACAGATACAGACACAAGGTAGTTTAAATTACAATCTCTTTACCTACGAGTCTGTACCTCAATACATTATCTACATTACTATAATTACTAATACTTTTTTCTTCTCTCTCTCACCTCACTAACTCACTAATTCTGTTTCTATTTTCTTTTTTTCTTAGCAGTTCCTCCTCTCTCTCTCTCTCTCTCTCTCTCTCTGTCTTGAAAGGAGATTATATTGCAGTTTATTCTCCTCTTTGTAGCTCGTTCACCTGTGGAATATAAATGAAATAAGATACAAACTTTGCTATATTATAAATTCTATAATGTGTATACAAGATTGATACGTAGAAATAAGTATAAATGCCATAACTAACCTGAAGTATAGATGTGTAGATTTGTATTATTATTATATGTTAATCAGGTAGTGTGTTTCAATATCTTGGATCTGAAAATATGAATAAATAGCAATATAATTACCATCATTAACTAAAATAATTAATTGTAACCTAACCTAATGACAGTGATTATTGTGAGGTTCCTATAATACACTTAATTATTACGAAGTGGTTAGAGATACGGCAGTTATACCGCTATTCCCACGGCCTGTGCCTTATTATTCACCTGATAAAGCATATTTCAAGTTATGTTCGGTTGATTATGTTATGTTAGGTTTGGTTAGGTACAGTTTAGTTCGGTTATATAAACATGGAAGCATACCGATTACATAACTATCAATAGTTATAACATAATCTTATATAATTAGTAAACATTAATAAACACATATATAACTTGTAGGTAAATTGACTCTTAATAATAATGGAATAAACTCTAAAATTTGGACGAAAATATATATTGTAGATATGACCGGTCACTTTTCACTCTAAAATAAGGTCAATAATTAAGGGATTAACTGCATACACCTTTGACAAGCATGTACAAGGCAACAGAGGTCATAGAGGTCACCACATCACCTTACAATCTACTTAAATAAGGTCACAGTCAAAATCAAGCGGAAAAAAACCCCAATCTGACCTAACGCCTCCAGGGTATAAACGTCATAATACAACAACCATACAAGAACAAGACGTGTTTGTAGGCTGTACTGGAGGTCAGGTCATCTATTGAAAGGTCACAGTAGTCAGGTAATTAAAATGAGGTCTGTGTTAGGAGTAATTAATGATATAATGATAATATTCCCTTCACTCACCTCTGTCTCTCAAACAATAACAAACCAATGCAGTGGTGCCACATCTTCATCTCTGGATTAGATTAGATTACTTTATATTACTATTATCATCATCTTTAATTGAACTATAATACATCTACAATATATAATATGATGATAACAATTTTTTGTTTATATCTACACCAGAATGCACCTGTATATAAATTAAATAACACTTTTCATGTAGATTTTGATGCATTTCGTGTTATTTCCACATAGATTTCCGTCGCAAATGTGTATATATTTCTTTTTTTTGTGTAAGATATCCTCATCACCCCTGATAAGTCTGGGGACCTGTGGAAAGGCGGGTTTTTTGTGGGCGAGGCGGGACGGGGGCGGGCCACACGAAATACAGTAATTTACGCATTTTTTTTTTTTTATATATATATAATTTAGGTAAATCTGCATAATTACGGACCCCCAAACCTAACTTTACCTAACCTAAACTAAACATAACCCACAGGGGCCGAGGGACAACCACTAGAATTGCGGTTCGTTACATATTTACTATCATTATAAAGCTTTTTCTCTTTCTTTTGATCGACATTTTATATAATATTAATTTGTAGTTCAATAATAATAATAATAATAAAAATAACCTTCTTGTTGTGACCGCTAGCAGTCGACACCAGACGGACTTGTAAAGAGGTGATATTATTTCTTCGTTTTACACCTTCTCTGTTCCTCTCCATGTCTATTTGAGGGATGGAGGAGCAGTAACACATTATTCCTCACCATTAATAGCGGTTGGGTATAATGATAACATTACCTATTAAGTGTAAATAACCTAATATAAAAACATCAACAAGCTTCAACAGGTACAGTAAGCTGGGTCTATCAGATGCTGCAGTGATATTTCAAATATCTCTAATAGCTTTCGAGAAAATGAGGAGGAAAATCATGTTTATATAAAAATATTAAGTTTCATTTTACTGAGTAATTATTAGTCATAGAACAAATATTCATAATGACAGTTGTAGAGTTTAATTAGGTGTATCAGATGCTGTAATGATATTTCCAATATCTCTAATAGCTTTCGAGAAAATTAGGAGGAAATTCATGTTTTTATATAAATATAAAGTTTAATTTTACTGCGTAATTATTAGTCATAGAACAAATATTAATGATTTCAGTTTCACAGTTTAATTAGGTCTATCAGATGCTGCAGTGATATTTCCAATATCTCCAATAGCTTTCGAGAAAATGAGGAGGAAATTCATGTTTTTATATAAATATTAAGTTTCATTTTTCTGCCTAATTATTAGTCATAGAACAAATATTCATAATGACAGTTGTACAGTTTAATTAGGTGTATCAGATGCTGCAATCATATTTCCAAT
The DNA here is from genome assembly GCA_029783475.1 of Metacarcinus magister. Lineage (NCBI taxonomy): Eukaryota > Metazoa > Arthropoda > Malacostraca > Decapoda > Cancridae > Metacarcinus > Metacarcinus magister. The sequence continues at coordinate 1,897,573 of JAPQNM010000009.1, read as the reverse complement.
ATCTCTAATAGCTTTCGGGAAAATGAGGAGGAAAGTCATGTTTTTATATAAATATTAAGTTTCATTTTACTTCGTAACTATTAGTCATAGAACAAATATTCATAA
>JAPQNM010000009.1:1856865-1897368 GCA_029783475.1 Metacarcinus magister | reverse complement strand
AATCATTTCCAATATCTCTAATAGCTTTCGGGAAAATGAGGAGGAAAGTCATGTTTTTATATAAATATTAAGTTTCATTTTACTGCGTAATTATTAGTCATAGAACAAATATTCATAATCACAGTTGTAGAGTTTAATTAGTTGTATCAGAAGCTGCAATGATATTTCCAATATCTCTAATAGCTTTCGAGAAAATGAGGAGGAAAGTCATGTTTTTAAATAAATATTAAGTTTAATTTTACTGCGTAATTGTTAGTCATAGAACAAATATTCATAATAACAGTTGTACAGTTTAATTAGGTGTATCAGATGCTGCAATGATATTTCCAATATCTCTAATAGCTTTCGGGAAAATGAGGAGGAAATTCATGTTTTTAAATAAATATTAAGTTTCATTTTACTGCGTAATTATTAGTCATAGAACAAATATTCATAATATCAGTTGTACAGTTTAATTAGGTGTATCAGATGCTGCAATGATATTTCCAATATCTCTAATAGCTTTCGAGAAAATGAGGAGGAAAGTCATGTTTTTAAATAAATATTAAGTTTCATTTTACTGCGTAATTATTAGTCATAGAACAAATATTCATAATATCAGTTGTACAGTTTAATTAGGTCTATCAGATGCTGCAATTATATTTCCAATATCTCTAATAGCTTTCGAGAAAATGACGAGGAAAATCATTTTTTTATATAAAAATACGGTTTTATTTAACTGCGTAATTGTTAGTCATAGAAACAATATTCATAATATCAGTTGTACAGTTGAATTAGGTGTATCAGATGATGCAATGATATTTCCAATATCTCTAATAGCTTTCGAGAAAACGAGGAAGAAAGTAATTTAAAAAAAAGTAAAATTCAGTATTTATTAGTACTAGTGAAAATATTCATAATGACAGTAGTAGATATTAATCAGGTCTATCAGATGCTGCAATGATATTTCCAATATCTCTAATAGCTTTCGAGAAAATGAGGAGGAATGTCATGTATTTATATAAATATATAGTTTCATTTTACTGCGTAATTATTAGTCATAGAACAAATATTCATAATGTCAAATTTACAGTTTAATTAGGTCTATTAGATGCTGCAGTGATATTTCAAATATCTCTAATAGCTTTCGAGAAAATGAGGAGGAAAATCATGTTTATATAAAAATATTAAGTTTCATTTTACTGAGTAATTATTAGTCATAGAACAAATATTCATAATGACAGTTGTAGAGTTTAATTAGGTGTATCAGATGCTGTAATGATATTTCCAATATCTCTAATAGCTTTCGAGAAAATGAGGAGGAAAGTCATGTTTTTATATAAATATAAAGTTTAATTTTACTGCGTAATTATTAGTCATAGAACAAATATTAATAATTTCAGTTTTATAGTTTAATTAGGTCTATCAGATGCTGCAGTGATATTTCCAATATCTCTAATAGCTTTCGAGAAAATGAGGAGGAAATTCGTGTTTTTATATAAATATTAAGTTTCATTTTTCTGCCTAATTATTAGTCATAGAACAAATATTCATAATGACAGTTGTACAGTTTAATTAGGTGTATCAGATGCTGCAATCATATTTCCAATATCTCTAATAGCTTTCGGGAAAATGAGGAGGAAATTCATGTTTTTAAATAAATATTGAGTTTCATTTTACTGCGTAATTATTAGTCATAGAAGAAATATTCATAATATCAGTTGTACAGTTTAATTAGGTCTATCAGATGCTGCAATTATATTTCCAATATCTCTAATAGCTTTCGAGAAAATGACGAGGAAAATCATTTTTTTATATAAAAATACGGTTTTATTTAACTGCGTAATTATTAGTCATAGAAACAAATATTCATAATCACAGTTGTAGAGTTTAATTAGGTTTATCACATGCTGCAATGATATTTCCAATATCTCTAATAGCTTTCGAGAAAAGTGACGAGGAAAATCATTTTTTTATATAAAAATACGGTTTTATTTAACTGCGTAATTGTTAGTCATAGAACAAATATTCATAATATCAGTTGTACAGTTGAATTAGGTATATCAGATGATGCAATGATATTTCCAATATCTCTAATAGCTTTCGAGAAAACGAGGAAGAAAGTAATTTAAAAAAAAGTAAAATTCAGTATTTATTAGTACTAGTGAAAATATTTATAATGACAGTAGTAGATATTAATCAGGTCTATCAGATGCTGCAATGATATTTCCAATATCTCTAATAGCTTTCGAGAAAATGAGGAGGAATGTCATGTTTTTATATAAATATATAGTTTCGTTTTACTGCGTAATTATTAGTCATAGAACAAATATTCATAATGACAGTTGTACAGTTTAATTAGGTATATCAGATGCTGCAATCATATTTCCAATATCTCTAACAGCTTTCGGGAAAATGAGGAGGAAAGTCATGTTTTTATATAAATATTAAGTTTCATTTTACTGCGTAATTATTAGTCATAGAACAAATATTCATAATCACAGTTGTAGAGTTTAATTAGTTGTATCAGAAGCTGCAATGATATTTCCAATATCTCTAATAGCTTTCGAGAAAATGAGGAGGAAAGTCATGTTTTTAAATAAATATTAAGTTTAATTTTACTGCGTAATTGTTAGTCATAGAACAAATATTCATAATAACAGTTGTACAATTTAATTAGGTGTATCAGATGCTGCAATGATATTTCCAATATCTCTAATAGCTTTCGGGAAAATGAGGAGGAAATTCATGTTTTTAAATAAATATTAAGTTTCATTTTACTGCGTAATTATTAGTCATAGAAAAAATATTCATAAATCAGTTGTACAGTTTAATTAGGTGTATCAGCTGTTGCAATGATATTTCCAATATCTCTAATAGCTTTCGAGAAAATGAGGAGGAAAGTCATGTTTTTAAATAAATATTAAGTTTCATTTTACTCCGTAATTATTAGTCATAGAACAAATATTCATAATATCAGTTGTACAGTTTAATTAGGTCTATCAGATGCTGCAATTATATTTCCAATATCTCTAATAGCTTTCGAGAAAATGACGAGGAAAATTATTTTTTTATATAAAAATACGGTTTTATTTAACTGCGTAATTATTAGTCATAGAAACATTATTCATAATATCAGTTGTACAGTTGAATTAGGTGTATCAGATGATGCAATGATATTTCCAATATCTCTAATAGCTTTCGAGAAAACGAGGAAGAAAGTAATTTAAAAAAAAGTAAAATTCAGTATTTATTAGTACTAGTGAAAATATTCATAATGACAGTAGTAGATATTAATCAGGTCTATCAGATGCTGCAATGATATTTCCAATATCTCTAATAGCTTTCGAGAAAATGAGGAGGAATGTCATGTATTTTATATAAATATATAGTTTCATTTTACTGCGTAATTATTAGTCATAGAACAAATATTCTTAATGTCAAATTTACAGTTTAATTAGGTCTATTAGATGCTGCAGTGATATTTCAAATATCTCTAATAGCTTTCGAGAAAATGAGGAGGAAAATCATGTTTATATAAAAATATTAAGTTTCATTTTACTGAGTAATTATTAGTCATAGAACAAATATTCATAATGACAGTTGTAGAGTTTAATTAGGTGTATCAGATGCTGTAATGATATTTCCAATATCTCTAATAGCTTTCGAGAAAATTAGGAGGAAAGTCATGTTTTTATATAAATATAAAGTTTAATTTTACTGCGTAATTATTAGTCATAGAACAAATATTAATAATTTCAGTTTTATAGTTTAATTAGGTCTATCAGATGCTGCAGTGATATTTCTAATATCTCTAATAGCTTTCGAGAAAATGAGGAGGAAATTCATGTTTTTATATAAATATTAAGTTTCATTTTTCTGCCTAATTATTAGTCATAGAACAAATATTCATAATGACAGTTGTACAGTTTAATTAGGTATATCAGATGCTGCAATCATATTTCCAATATCTCTAATAGCTTTCGGGAAAATGAGGAGGAAAGTCATGTTTTTATATAAATATTAAGTTTCATTTTACTGCGTAATTATTAGTCATAGAACAAATATTCATAATCACAGTTGTAGAGTTTAATTAGTTGTATCAGAAGCTGCAATGATATTTCCAATATCTCTAATAGCTTTCGAGAAAAGGAGGAGGAAAGTCATGTTTTTAAATAAATATTAAGTTTAATTTTACTGCGTAATTGTTAGTCATAGAACAAATATTCATAATGACAGTTGTACAGTTTAATTAGGTGTATCAGATGCTGCAATGATATTTCCAATATCTCTAATAGCTTTCGGGAAAATGAGGAGGAAATTCATGTTTTTAAATAAATATTGAGTTTCATTTTACTGCGTAATTATTAGTCATAGAACAAATATTCATAATATCAGTTGTACAGTTTAATTAGGTCTATCAGATGCTGCAATTATATTTCCAATATCTCTAATAGCTTTCGAGAAAATGACGAGGAAAATCATTTTTTTATATAAAAATACGGTTTTATTTAACTGCGTAATTATTAGTCATAGAACAAATATTCATAATATCAGTTGTACAGTTGAATTAGGTGTATCAGATGATGCAATGATATTTCCAATATCTCTAATAGCTTTCGAGAAAACGAGGAAGAAAGTAATTCTAAAAAAAGTAAAATTCAGTATTTATTAGTACTAGTGAAAATATTCATAATGACAGTAGTAGATTTTTATCAGGTCTATCAGATGCTGCAATGATATTTCTAATATCTCTAATAGCTTTCGAGAAAATGAGGAGGAATGTCATGTTTTTATATAAATATATAGTTTCATTTTACTGCGTAATTATTAGTCTTGGAACAAATATTCATAATGTCAAATTTACAGTTTAATTAGGTCTATCAGATGCTGCAGTGATATTTCCAATATCTCTAATAGCTCTCGAGAAAATGAGGAGGAAATTCATGTTTATATAAAAATATTAAGTTTCATTTTACTGAGTAATTATTAGTCATAGAACAAATATTCATAATGACAGTTGTAGAGTTTAATTAGGTGTATCAGATGCTGTAATGATATTTCCAATATCTCTAATAGCTTTCGAGAAAATTAGGAGGAAAGTCATGTTTTTATATAAATATAAAGTTTAATTTTACTGCGTAATTATTAGTCATAGAACATATATTAATAATTTCAGTTTTACAGTTTAATTAGGTCTATCAGATGCTGCAGTGATATTTCCAATATCTCTAATAGCTTTCGAGAAAATGAGGAGGAAATTCATGTTTTTATATAAATATTAAGTTTCATTTTTCTGCCTAATTATTAGTCATAGAACAAATATTCATAATGACAGTTCTACAGTTTAATTAGGTGTATCAGATGCTGCAATCATATTTCCAATATCTCTAATAGCTTTCGGGAAAATGAGGAGGAAAGTCATGTCTTTATATAAATATTAAGTTTCATTTTACTGCGTAATTATTAGTCATAAAACAAATATTCATAATCACAGTTTTAGAGTTTAATTAGGTTTATCACATGCTGCAATGATATTTCCAATATCTCTAATAGCTTTCGAGAAAATGACGAGGAAAATCATTTTTTTATATAAAAATACGGTTTTATTTAACTGCGTAATTGTTAGTCATAGAACAAATATTCATAATATCAGTTGTACAGTTGAATTAGGTATATCAGATGATGCAATGATATTTCCAATATCTCTAATAGCTTTCGAGAAAACGAGGAAGAAAGTAATTTAAAAAAAAGTAAAATTCAGTATTTATTAGTACTAGTGAAAATATTTATAATGACAGTAGTAGATATTAATCAGGTCTATCAGATGCTGCAATGATATTTCCAATATCTCTAATAGCTTTCGAGAAAATGAGGAGGAAATGTCATGTTTTTATATAAATATATAGTTTCATTTTACTGCGTAATTATTAGTCATAGAACAAATATTCATTATGTCATATTTACAGTTTAATTAGGTCTATTAGATGCTGCAGTGATATTTCAAATATCTCTAATAGCTTTCGAGAAAATGAGGAGGAAAATCATGTTTATATAAAAATATTAAGTTTCATTTTACTGAGTAATTATTAGTCATAGAACAAATATTCATAATGACAGTTGTAGAGTTTAATTAGGTGTATCAGATGCTGTAATGATATTTCCAATATCTCTAATAGCTTTCGAGAAAATTAGGAGGAAAGTCATGTTTTTATATAAATATAAAGTTTAATTTTACTGCGTAATTATTAGTCATAGAACAAATATTAATAATTTCAGTTTTATAGTTTAATTAGGTCTATCAGATGCTGCAGTGATATTTCCAATATCTCTAATAGCTTTCGAGAAAATGAGGAGGAAATTCATGTTTTTATATAAATATTAAGTTTCATTTTTCTGCCTAATTATTAGTCATAGAACAAATATTCATAATGACAGTTGTACAGTTTAATTAGGTATATCAGATGCTGCAATCATATTTCCAATATCTCTAATAGCTTTCGGGAAAATGAGGAGGAAAGTCATGTTTTTATATAAATATTAAGTTTCATTTTACTGCGTAATTATTAGTCATAAAACAAATATTCATAATCACAGTTGTAGAGTTTAATTAGGTTTATCACATGCTGCAATGATATTTCCAATATCTCTAATAGCTTTCGAGAAAATGACGAGGAAAATCATTTTTTTATATAAAAATACGGTTTTATTTAACTGCGTAATTGTTAGTCATAGAACAAATATTCATAATATCAGTTGTACAGTTGAATTAGGTATATCAGATGATGCAATGATATTTCCAATATCTCTAATAGCTTTCGAGAAAACGAGGAAGAAAGTAATTTAAAAAAAAGTAAAATTCAGTATTTATTAGTACTAGTGAAAATATTTATAATGACAGTAGTAGATATTAATCAGGTCTATCAGATGCTGCAATGATATTTCCAATATCTCTAATAGCTTTCGAGAAAATGAGGAGGAATGTCATGTTTTTATATAAATATATAGTTTCATTTTACTGCGTAATTATTAGTCATAGAACAAATATTCATAATGTCAAATTTACAGTTTAATTAGGTCTATTAGATGCTGCAGTGATATTTCAAATATCTCTAATAGCTTTCGAGAAAATGAGGAGGAAAATCATGTTTATATAAAAATATTAAGTTTCATTTTACTGAGTAATTATTAGTCATAGAACAAATATTCATAATGACAGTTGTAGAGTTTAATTAGGTGTATCAGATGCTGTAATGATATTTCCAATATCTCTAATAGCTTTCGAGAAAATTAGGAGGAAAGTCATGTTTTTATATAAATATAAAGTTTAATTTTACTGCGTAATTATTAGTCATAGAACAAATATTAATAATTTCAGTTTTATAGTTTAATTAGGTCTATCATATGCTGCAGTGATATTTCCAATATCTCTAATAGCTTTCGAGAAAATGAGGAGGAAATTCATGTTTTTATATAAATATTGAGTTTCATTTTTCTGCCTAATTATTAGTCATAGAACAAATATTCATAATGACAGTTGTACAGTTTAATTAGGTATATCAGATGCTGCAATCATATTTCCAATATCTCTAATAGCTTTCGGGAAAATGAGGAGGAAAGTCATGTTTTTATATAAATATTAAGTTTCATTTTACTGCGTAATTATTAGTCATAGAACAAATATTCATAATCACAGTTGTAGAGTTTAATTAGTTGTATCAGAAGCTGCAATGATATTTCCAATATCTCTAATAGCTTTCGAGAAAAGGAGGAGGAAATTCATGTTTTTAAATAAATATTAAGTTTAATTTTACTGCGTAATTGTTAGTCATAGAACAAATATTCATAATGACAGTTGTACAGTTTAATTAGATGTATCAGATGCTGCAATGATATTTCCAATATCTCTAATAGCTTTCGGGAAAATGAGGAGGAAATTCATGTTTTTAAATAAATATTGAGTTTCATTTTACTGCGTAATTATTAGTCATAGAACAAATATTCATAATATCAGTTGTACAGTTTAATTAGGTCTATCAGATGCTGCAATTATATTTCCAATATCTCTAATAGCTTTCGAGAAAATGACGAGGAAAATCATTTTTTTATATAAAAATACGGTTTTATTTAACTGCGTAATTATTAGTCATAGAACAAATATTCATAATCACAGTTGTAGAGTTTAATTAGGTTTATCACATGCTGCAATGATATTTCCAATATCTCTAATAGCTTTCGAGAAAATGACGAGGAAAATCATTTTTTTATATAAAAATACGGTTTTATTTAACTGCGTAATTGTTAGTCATAGAACAAATATTCATAATATCAGTTGTACAGTTGAATTAGGTATATCAGATTATGCAATGATATTTCCAATATCTCTAATAGCTTTCGAGAAAACGAGGAAGAAAGTAATTTAAAAAAAAGTAAAATTCAGTATTTATTAGTACTAGTGAAAATATTTATAATGACAGTAGTAGATATTAATCAGGTCTATCAGATGCTGCAATGATATTTCCAATATCTCTAATAGCTTTCGAGAAAATGAGGAGGAATGTCATGTTTTTATATAAATATATAGTTTCATTTTACTGCGTAATTATTAGTCATAGAACAAATATTCATAATGTCAAATTTACAGTTTAATTAGGTCTATTAGATGCTGCAGTGATATTTCAAATATCTCTAATAGCTTTCGAGAAAATGAGGAGGAAAATCATGTTTATATAAAAATATTAAGTTTCATTTTACTGAGTAATTATTAGTCATAGAACAAATATTCATAATGACAGTTGTAGAGTTTAATTAGGTGTATCAGATGCTGTAATGATATTTCCAATATCTCTAATAGCTTTCGAGAAAATTAGGAGGAAAGTCATGTTTTTATATAAATATAAAGTTTAATTTTACTGCGTAATTATTAGTCATAGAACAAATATTAATAATTTCAGTTTTATAGTTTAATTAGGTCTATCAGATGCTGCAGTGATATTTCCAATATCTCTAATAGCTTTCGAGAAAATGAGGAGGAAATTCATGTTTTTATATAAATATTAAGTTTCATTTTTCTGCCTAATTATTAGTCATAGAACAAATATTCATAATGACAGTTGTACAGTTTAATTAGGTATATCAGATGCTGCAATCATATTTCCAATATCTCTAATAGCTTTCGGGAAAATGAGGAGGAAAGTCATGTTTTTATATAAATATTAAGTTTCATTTTACTGCGTAATTATTAGTCATAAAACAAATATTCATAATCACAGTTGTAGAGTTTAATTAGGTTTATCACATGCTGCAATGATATTTCCAATATCTCTAATAGCTTTCGAGAAAATGACGAGGAAAATCATTTTTTTATATAAAAATACGGTTTTATTTAACTGCGTAATTGTTAGTCATAGAACAAATATTCATAATATCAGTTGTACAGTTGAATTAGGTATATCAGATGATGCAATGATATTTCCAATATCTCTAATAGCTTTCGAGAAAACGAGGAAGAAAGTAATTTAAAAAAAAGTAAAATTCAGTATTTATTAGTACTAGTGAAAATATTTATAATGACAGTAGTAGATATTAATCAGGTCTATCAGATGCTGCAATGATATTTCCAATATCTCTAATAGCTTTCGAGAAAATGAGGAGGAATGTCATGTTTTTATATAAATATATAGTTTCATTTTACTGCGTAATTATTAGTCATAGAACAAATATTCATAATGTCAAATTTACAGTTTAATTAGGTCTATTAGATGCTGCAGTGATATTTCAAATATCTCTAATAGCTTTCGAGAAAATGAGGAGGAAAATCATGTTTATATAAAAATATTAAGTTTCATTTTACTGAGTAATTATTAGTCATAGAACAAATATTCATAATGACAGTTGTAGAGTTTAATTAGGTGTATCAGATGCTGTAATGATATTTCCAATATCTCTAATAGCTTTCGAGAAAATTAGGAGGAAAGTCATGTTTTTATATAAATATAAAGTTTAATTTTACTGCGTAATTATTAGTCATAGAACAAATATTAATAATTTCAGTTTTATAGTTTAATTAGGTCTATCATATGCTGCAGTGATATTTCCAATATCTCTAATAGCTTTCGAGAAAATGAGGAGGAAATTCATGTTTTTATATAAATATTGAGTTTCATTTTTCTGCCTAATTATTAGTCATAGAACAAATATTCATAATGACAGTTGTACAGTTTAATTAGGTATATCAGATGCTGCAATCATATTTCCAATATCTCTAATAGCTTTCGGGAAAATGAGGAGGAAAGTCATGTTTTTATATAAATATTAAGTTTCATTTTACTGCGTAATTATTAGTCATAGAACAAATATTCATAATCACAGTTGTAGAGTTTAATTAGTTGTATCAGAAGCTGCAATGATATTTCCAATATCTCTAATAGCTTTCGAGAAAAGGAGGAGGAAATTCATGTTTTTAAATAAATATTAAGTTTAATTTTACTGCGTAATTGTTAGTCATAGAACAAATATTCATAATGACAGTTGTACAGTTTAATTAGATGTATCAGATGCTGCAATGATATTTCCAATATCTCTAATAGCTTTCGGGAAAATGAGGAGGAAATTCATGTTTTTAAATAAATATTGAGTTTCATTTTACTGCGTAATTATTAGTCATAGAACAAATATTCATAATATCAGTTGTACAGTTTAATTAGGTCTATCAGATGCTGCAATTATATTTCCAATATCTCTAATAGCTTTCGAGAAAATGACGAGGAAAATCATTTTTTTATATAAAAATACGGTTTTATTTAACTGCGTAATTATTAGTCATAGAACAAATATTCATAATCACAGTTGTAGAGTTTAATTAGGTTTATCACATGCTGCAATGATATTTCCAATATCTCTAATAGCTTTCGAGAAAATGACGAGGAAAATCATTTTTTTATATAAAAATACGGTTTTATTTAACTGCGTAATTGTTAGTCATAGAACAAATATTCATAATATCAGTTGTACAGTTGAATTAGGTATATCAGATTATGCAATGATATTTCCAATATCTCTAATAGCTTTCGAGAAAACGAGGAAGAAAGTAATTTAAAAAAAAGTAAAATTCAGTATTTATTAGTACTAGTGAAAATATTTATAATGACAGTAGTAGATATTAATCAGGTCTATCAGATGCTGCAATGATATTTCCAATATCTCTAATAGCTTTCGAGAAAATGAGGAGGAATGTCATGTTTTTATATAAATATATAGTTTCATTTTACTGCGTAATTATTAGTCATAGAACAAATATTCATAATGTCAAATTTACAGTTTAATTAGGTCTATTAGATGCTGCAGTGATATTTCAAATATCTCTAATAGCTTTCGAGAAAATGAGGAGGAAAATCATGTTTATATAAAAATATTAAGTTTCATTTTACTGAGTAATTATTAGTCATAGAACAAATATTCATAATGACAGTTGTAGAGTTTAATTAGGTGTATCAGATGCTGTAATGATATTTCCAATATCTCTAATAGCTTTCGAGAAAATGAGGAGGAAAGTCATGTTTTTATATAAATATAAAGTTTAATTTTACTGCGTAATTATTAGTCATAGAACAAATATTAATAATTTCAGTTTTATAGTTTAATTAGGTCTATCAGATGCTGCAGTGATATTTCCAATATCTCTAATAGCTTTCGAGAAAATGAGGAGGAAATTCGTGTTTTTATATAAATATTAAGTTTCATTTTTCTGCCTAATTATTAGTCATAGAACAAATATTCATAATGACAGTTGTACAGTTTAATTAGGTGTATCAGATGCTGCAATCATATTTCCAATATCTCTAATAGCTTTCGGGAAAATGAGGAGGAAAGTCATGTTTTTATATAAATATTAAGTTTCATTTTACTGCGTAATTATTAGTCATAGAACAAATATTCATAATCACAGTTGTAGAGTTTAATTAGGTGTATCAGATGCTGCAATGATATTTCCAATATCTCTAATAGCTTTCGGGAAAATGAGGAGGAAATTCATGTTTTTAAATAAATATTAAGTTTCATTTTACTGCGTAATTATTAGTCATAGAAAAAATATTCATAAATCAGTTGTACAGTTTAATTAGGTGTATCAGCTGTTGCAATGATATTTCCAATATCTCTAATAGCTTTCGAGAAAATGAGGAGGAAAGTCATGTTTTTAAATAAATATTAAGTTTCATTTTACTCCGTAATTATTAGTCATAGAACAAATATTCATAATATCAGTTGTACAGTTTAATTAGGTCTATCAGATGCTGCAATTATATTTCCAATATCTCTAATAGCTTTCGAGAAAATGACGAGGAAAATCATTTTTTTATATAAAAATACGGTTTTATTTAACTGCGTAATTATTAGTCATAGAACAAATATTCATAATATCAGTTGTACAGTTGAATTAGGTGTATCAGATGATGCAATGATATTTCCAATATCTCTAATAGCTTTCGAGAAAACGAGGAAGAAAGTAATTTAAAAAAAAGTAAAATTCAGTATTTATTAGTACTAGTGAAAATATTCATAATGACAGTAGTAGATATTAATCAGGTCTATCAGATGCTGCAATGATATTTCCAATATCTCTAATAGCTTTCGAGAAAATGAGGAGGAATGTCATGTTTTTATATAAATATATAGTTTCATTTTACTGCGTAATTATTAGTCATAGAACAAATATTCATAATGTCAAATTTACAGTTTAATTAGGTCTATCAGATGCTGCAGTGATATTTCCAATATCTCTAATAGCTTTCGAGAAAATGAGGAGGAAAATCATGTTTATATAAAAATATTAAGTTTCATTTTACTGAGTAATTATTAGTCATAGAACAAATATTCATAATGACAGTTGTAGAGTTTAATTAGGTGTATCAGATGCTGTAATGATATTTCCAATATCTCTAATAGCTTTCGAGAAAATTAGGAGGAAAGTCATGTTTTTATATAAATATAAAGTTTAATTTTACTGCGTAATTATTAGTCATAGAACAAATATTAATAATTTCAGTTTTACAGTTTAATTAGGTCTATCAGATGCTGCAGTGATATTTCCAATATCTCTAATAGCTTTCGAGAAAATGAGGAGGAAATTCATGTTTTTATATAAATATTAAGTTTCATTTTTCTGCCTAATTATTAGTCATAGAACAAATATTCATAATGACAGTTGTACAGTTTAATTAGGTATATCAGATGCTGCAATCATATTTCCAATATCTCTAATAGCTTTCGGGAAAATGAGGAGGAAAGTCATGTTTTTATATAAATATTAAGTTTCATTTTACTGCGTAATTATTAGTCATAGAACAAATATTCATAATCACAGTTGTAGAGTTTAATTAGTTGTATCAGAAGCTGCAATGATATTTCCAATATCTCTAATAGCTTTCGAGAAAAGGAGGAGGAAAGTCATGTTTTTAAATAAATATTAAGTTTAATTTTACTGCGTAATTGTTAGTCATAGAACAAATATTCATAATGACAGTTGTACAGTTTAATTAGGTGTATCAGATGCTGCAATGATATTTCCAATATCTCTAATAGCTTTCGGGAAAATGAGGAGGAAATTCATGTTTTTAAATAAATATTGAGTTTCATTTTACTGCGTAATTATTAGTCATAGAACAAATATTCATAATATCAGTTGTACAGTTTAATTAGGTCTATCAGATGCTGCAATTATATTTCCAATATCTCTAATAGCTTTCGAGAAAATGACGAGGAAAATCATTTTTTTATATAAAAATACGGTTTTATTTAACTGCGTAATTATTAGTCATAGAACAAATATTCATAATATCAGTTGTACAGTTGAATTAGGTGTATCAGATGATGCAATGATATTTCCAATATCTCTAATAGCTTTCGAGAAAACGAGGAAGAAAGTAATTTAAAAAAAGTAAAATTCAGTATTTATTAGTACTAGTGAAAATATTCATAATGACAGTAGTAGATTTTAATCAGGTCTATCAGATGCTGCAATGATATTTCCAATATCTCTAATAGCTTTCGAGAAAATGAGGAGGAATGTCATGTTTTTATATAAATATATAGTTTCATTTTACTGCGTAATTATTAGTCATAGAACAAATATTCATAATGTCAAATTTACAGTTTAATTAGGTCTATCAGATGCTGCAGTGATATTTCCAATATCTCTAATAGCTTTCGAGAAAATGAGGAGGAAATTCATGTTTATATAAAAATATTAAGTTTCATTTTACTGAGTAATTATTAGTCATAGAACAAATATTCATAATGACAGTTGTAGAGTTTAATTAGGTGTATCAGATGCTGCAATGATATTTCCAATATCTCTAATAGCTTTCGAGAAAATTAGGAGGAAAGTCATGTTTTTATATAAATATAAAGTTTAATTTTACTGCGTAATTATTAGTCATAGAACAAATATTAATAATTTCAGTTTTACAGTTTAATTAGGTCTATCAGATGCTGCAGTGATATTTCCAATATCTCTAATAGCTTTCGAGAAAATGAGGAGGAAATTCATGTTTTTATATAAATATTAAGTTTCATTTTTCTGCCTAATTATTAGTCATAGAACAAATATTCATAATGACAGTTGTACAGTTTAATTAGGTGTATCAGATGCTGCAATCATATTTCCAATATCTCTAATAGCTTTCGGGAAAATGAGGAGGAAAGTCATGTTTTATATAAATATTAAGTTTCATTTTACTGCGTAATTATTAGTCATAAAACAAATATTCATAATCACAGTTTGTAGAGTTTAATTAGGTTTATCACATGCTGCAATGATATTTCCAATATCTCTAATAGCTTTCGAGAAAATGACGAGGAAAATCATTTTTTTATATAAAAATACGGTTTTATTTAACTGCGTAATTGTTAGTCATAGAACAAATATTCATAATATCAGTTGTACAGTTGAATTAGGTATATCAGATGATGCAATGATATTTCCAATATCTCTAATAGCTTTCGAGAAAACGAGGAAGAAAGTAATTTAAAAAAAAGTAAAATTCAGTATTTATTAGTACTAGTGAAAATATTTATAATGACAGTAGTAGATATTAATCAGGTCTATCAGATGCTGCAATGATATTTCCAATATCTCTAATAGCTTTCGAGAAAATGAGGAGGAATGTCATGTTTTTATATAAATATATAGTTTCATTTTACTGCGTAATTATTAGTCATAGAACAAATATTCATTATGTCATATTTACAGTTTAATTAGGTCTATTAGATGCTGCAGTGATATTTCAAATATCTCTAATAGCTTTCGAGAAAATGAGGAGGAAAATCATGTTTATATAAAAATATTAAGTTTCATTTTACTGAGTAATTATTAGTCATAGAACAAATATTCATAATGACAGTTGTAGAGTTTAATTAGGTGTATCAGATGCTGTAATGATATTTCCAATATCTCTAATAGCTTTCGAGAAAATTAGGAGGAAAGTCATGTTTTTATATAAATATAAAGTTTAATTTTACTGCGTAATTATTAGTCATAGAACAAATATTAATAATTTCAGTTTTATAGTTTAATTAGGTCTATCATATGCTGCAGTGATATTTCCAATATCTCTAATAGCTTTCGAGAAAATGAGGAGGAAATTCATGTTTTTATATAAATATTGAGTTTCATTTTTCTGCCTAATTATTAGTCATAGAACAAATATTCATAATGACAGTTGTACAGTTTAATTAGGTATATCAGATGCTGCAATCATATTTCCAATATCTCTAATAGCTTTCGGGAAAATGAGGAGGAAAGTCATGTTTTTATATAAATATTAAGTTTCATTTTACTGCGTAATTATTAGTCATAGAACAAATATTCATAATCACAGTTGTAGAGTTTAATTAGTTGTATCAGAAGCTGCAATGATATTTCCAATATCTCTAATAGCTTTCGAGAAAAGGAGGAGGAAATTCATGTTTTTAAATAAATATTAAGTTTAATTTTACTGCGTAATTGTTAGTCATAGAACAAATATTCATAATGACAGTTGTACAGTTTAATTAGATGTATCAGATGCTGCAATGATATTTCCAATATCTCTAATAGCTTTCGGGAAAATGAGGAGGAAATTCATGTTTTTAAATAAATATTGAGTTTCATTTTACTGCGTAATTATTAGTCATAGAACAAATATTCATAATATCAGTTGTACAGTTTAATTAGGTCTATCAGATGCTGCAATTATATTTCCAATATCTCTAATAGCTTTCGAGAAAATGACGAGGAAAATCATTTTTTTATATAAAAATACGGTTTTATTTAACTGCGTAATTATTAGTCATAGAACAAATATTCATAATATCAGTTGTACAGTTGAATTAGGTGTATCAGATGATGCAATGATATTTCCAATATCTCTAATAGCTTTCGAGAAAACGAGGAAGAAAGTAATTCTAAAAAAAGTAAAATTCAGTATTTATTAGTACTAGTGAAAATATTCATAATGACAGTAGTAGATATTTAATCAGGTCTATCAGATGCTGCAATGATATTTCCAATATCTCTAATAGCTTTCGAGAAAATGAGGAGGAATGTCATGTTTTTATATAAATATATAGTTTCATTTTACTGCGTAATTATTAGTCATAGAACAAATATTCATAATGTCAAATTTACAGTTTAATTAGGTCTATCAGATGCTGCAGTGATATTTCCAAATATCTCTAATAGCTTTCGAGAAAATGAGGAGGAAATCATGTTTATATAAAAATATTAAGTTTCATTTTACTGAGTAATTATTAGTCATAGAACAAATATTCATAATGACAGTTGTAGAGTTTAATTAGGTGTATCAGATGCTGTAATGATATTTCCAATATCTCTAATAGCTTTCGAGAAAATGAGGAGGAAAGTCATGTTTTTATATAAATATAAAGTTTAATTTTACTGCGTAATTATTAGTCATAGAACAAATATTAATAATTTCAGTTTTACAGTTTAATTAGGTCTATCAGATGCTGCAGTGATATTTCCAATATCTCTAATAGCTTTCGAGAAAATGAGGAGGAAATTCATGTTTTTATATAAATATTAAGTTTCATTTTTCTGCCTAATTATTAGTCATAGAACAAATATTCATAATGACAGTTGTACAGTTTAATTAGGTGTATCAGATGCTGCAATCATATTTCCAATATCTCTAATAGCTTTCGGGAAAATGAGGAGGAAAGTCATGTTTTTATATAAATATTAAGTTTCATTTTACTGCGTAATTATTAGTCATAAAACAAATATTCATAATCACAGTTGTAGAGTTTAATTAGGTTTATCACATGCTGCAATGATATTTCCAATATCTCTAATAGCTTTCGAGAAAGTGACGAGGAAAATCATTTTTTTATATAAAAATACGGTTTTATTTAACTGCGTAATTGTTAGTCATAGAACAAATATTCATAATATCAGTTGTACAGTTGAATTAGGTATATCAGATGATGCAATGATATTTCCAATATCTCTAATAGCTTTCGAGAAAACGAGGAAGAAAGTAATTTAAAAAAAAGTAAAATTCAGTATTTATTAGTACTAGTGAAAATATTTATAATGACAGTAGTAGATATTAATCAGGTCTATCAGATGCTGCAATGATATTTCCAATATCTCTAATAGCTTTCGAGAAAATGAGGAGGAATGTCATGTTTTTATATAAATATATAGTTTCGTTTTACTGCGTAATTATTAGTCATAGAACAAATATTCATAATGACAGTTGTACAGTTTAATTAGGTATATCAGATGCTGCAATCATATTTCCAATATCTCTAACAGCTTTCGGGAAAATGAGGAGGAAAGTCATGTTTTTATATAAATATTAAGTTTCATTTTACTGCGTAATTATTAGTCATAGAACAAATATTCATAATCACAGTTGTAGAGTTTAATTAGTTGTATCAGAAGCTGCAATGATATTTCCAATATCTCTAATAGCTTTCGAGAAAATGAGGAGGAAAGTCATGTTTTTAAATAAATATTAAGTTTAATTTTACTGCGTAATTGTTAGTCATAGAACAAATATTCATAATAACAGTTGTACAATTTAATTAGGTGTATCAGATGCTGCAATGATATTTCCAATATCTCTAATAGCTTTCGGGAAAATGAGGAGGAAATTCATGTTTTTAAATAAATATTAAGTTTCATTTTACTGCGTAATTATTAGTCATAGAACAAATATTAATAAATCAGTTGTACAGTTTAATTAGGTGTATCAGCTGTTGCAATGATATTTCCAATATCTCTAATAGCTTTCGAGAAAATGAGGAGGAAAGTCATGTTTTTAAATAAATATTAAGTTTCATTTTACTCCGTAATTATTAGTCATAAAACAAATATTCATAATATCAGTTGTACAGTTTAATTAGGTCTATCAGATGCTGCAATTATATTTCCAATATCTCTAATAGCTTTCGAGAAAATGACGAGGAAAATTATTTTTTTATATAAAAATACGGTTTTATTTAACTGCGTAATTATTAGTCATAGAAACATTATTCATAATATCAGTTGTACAGTTGAATTAGGTGTATCAGATGATGCAATGATATTTCCAATATCTCTAATAGCTTTCGAGAAAACGAGGAAGAAAGTAATTTAAAAAAAAGTAAAATTCAGTATTTATTAGTACTAGTGAAAATATTCATAATGACAGTAGTAGATATTAATCAGGTCTATCAGATGCTGCAATGATATTTCCAATATCTCTAATAGCTTTCGAGAAAATGAGGAGGAATGTCATGTATTTATATAAATATATAGTTTCATTTTACTGCGTAATTATTAGTCATAGAACAAATATTCTTAATGTCAAATTTACAGTTTAATTAGGTCTATTAGATGCTGCAGTGATATTTCAAATATCTCTAATAGCTTTCGAGAAAATGAGGAGGAAAATCATGTTTATATAAAAATATTAAGTTTCATTTTACTGAGTAATTATTAGTCATAGAACAAATATTCATAATGACAGTTGTAGAGTTTAATTAGGTGTATCAGATGCTGTAATGATATTTCCAATATCTCTAATAGCTTTCGAGAAAATTAGGAGGAAAGTCATGTTTTTATATAAATATAAAGTTTAATTTTACTGCGTAATTATTAGTCATAGAACAAATATTAATAATTTCAGTTTTATAGTTTAATTAGGTCTATCAGATGCTGCAGTGATATTTCTAATATCTCTAATAGCTTTCGAGAAAATGAGGAGGAAATTCATGTTTTTATATAAATATTAAGTTTCATTTTTCTGCCTAATTATTAGTCATAGAACAAATATTCATAATGACAGTTGTACAGTTTAATTAGGTATATCAGATGCTGCAATCATATTTCCAATATCTCTAATAGCTTTCGGGAAAATGAGGAGGAAAGTCATGTTTTTATATAAATATTAAGTTTCATTTTACTGCGTAATTATTAGTCATAGAACAAATATTCATAATCACAGTTGTAGAGTTTAATTAGTTGTATCAGAAGCTGCAATGATATTTCCAATATCTCTAATAGCTTTCGAGAAAAGGAGGAGGAAAGTCATGTTTTTAAATAAATATTAAGTTTAATTTTACTGCGTAATTGTTAGTCATAGAACAAATATTCATAATGACAGTTGTACAGTTTAATTAGGTGTATCAGATGCTGCAATGATATTTCCAATATCTCTAATAGCTTTCGGGAAAATGAGGAGGAAATTCATGTTTTTAAATAAATATTGAGTTTCATTTTACTGCGTAATTATTAGTCATAGAACAAATATTCATAATATCAGTTGTACAGTTTAATTAGGTCTATCAGATGCTGCAATTATATTTCCAATATCTCTAATAGCTTTCGAGAAAATGACGAGGAAAATCATTTTTTTATATAAAAATACGGTTTTATTTAACTGCGTAATTATTAGTCATAGAACAAATATTCATAATATCAGTTGTACAGTTGAATTAGGTGTATCAGATGATGCAATGATATTTCCAATATCTCTAATAGCTTTCGAGAAAACGAGGAAGAAAGTAATTCTAAAAAAAGTAAAATTCAGTATTTATTAGTACTAGTGAAAATATTCATAATGACAGTAGTAGATTTTTATCAGGTCTATCAGATGCTGCAATGATATTTCTAATATCTCTAATAGCTTTCGAGAAAATGAGGAGGAATGTCATGTTTTTATATAAATATATAGTTTCATTTTACTGCGTAATTATTAGTCTTGGAACAAATATTCATAATGTCAAATTTACAGTTTAATTAGGTCTATCAGATGCTGCAGTGATATTTCCAATATCTCTAATAGCTCTCGAGAAAATGAGGAGGAAATTCATGTTTATATAAAAATATTAAGTTTCATTTTACTGAGTAATTATTAGTCATAGAACAAATATTCATAATGACAGTTGTAGAGTTTAATTAGGTGTATCAGATGCTGTAATGATATTTCCAATATCTCTAATAGCTTTCGAGAAAATTAGGAGGAAAGTCATGTTTTTATATAAATATAAAGTTTAATTTTACTGCGTAATTATTAGTCATAGAACATATATTAATAATTTCAGTTTTACAGTTTAATTAGGTCTATCAGATGCTGCAGTGATATTTCCAATATCTCTAATAGCTTTCGAGAAAATGAGGAGGAAATTCATGTTTTTATATAAATATTAAGTTTCATTTTTCTGCCTAATTATTAGTCATAGAACAAATATTCATAATGACAGTTCTACAGTTTAATTAGGTGTATCAGATGCTGCAATCATATTTCCAATATCTCTAATAGCTTTCGGGAAAATGAGGAGGAAAGTCATGTCTTTATATAAATATTAAGTTTCATTTTACTGCGTAATTATTAGTCATAAAACAAATATTCATAATCACAGTTTTAGAGTTTAATTAGGTTTATCACATGCTGCAATGATATTTCCAATATCTCTAATAGCTTTCGAGAAAATGACGAGGAAAATCATTTTTTTATATAAAAATACGGTTTTATTTAACTGCGTAATTGTTAGTCATAGAACAAATATTCATAATATCAGTTGTACAGTTGAATTAGGTATATCAGATGATGCAATGATATTTCCAATATCTCTAATAGCTTTCGAGAAAACGAGGAAGAAAGTAATTTAAAAAAAAGTAAAATTCAGTATTTATTAGTACTAGTGAAAATATTTATAATGACAGTAGTAGATATTAATCAGGTCTATCAGATGCTGCAATGATATTTCCAATATCTCTAATAGCTTTCGAGAAAATGAGGAGGAATGTCATGTTTTTATATAAATATATAGTTTCATTTTACTGCGTAATTATTAGTCATAGAACAAATATTCATAATGTCAAATTTACAGTTTAATTAGGTCTATTAGATGCTGCAGTGATATTTCAAATATCTCTAATAGCTTTCGAGAAAATGAGGAGGAAAATCATGTTTATATAAAAATATTAAGTTTCATTTTACTGAGTAATTATTAGTCATAGAACAAATATTCATAATGACAGTTGTAGAGTTTAATTAGGTGTATCAGATGCTGTAATGATATTTCCAATATCTCTAATAGCTTTCGAGAAAATTAGGAGGAAAGTCATGTTTTTATATAAATATAAAGTTTAATTTTACTGCGTAATTATTAGTCATAGAACAAATATTAATAATTTCAGTTTTATAGTTTAATTAGGTCTATCAGATGCTGCAGTGATATTTCCAATATCTCTAATAGCTTTCGAGAAAATGAGGAGGAAATTCATGTTTTTATATAAATATTAAGTTTCATTTTTCTGCCTAATTATTAGTCATAGAACAAATATTCATAATGACAGTTGTACAGTTTAATTAGGTATATCAGATGCTGCAATCATATTTCCAATATCTCTAATAGCTTTCGGGAAAATGAGGAGGAAAGTCATGTTTTTATATAAATATTAAGTTTCATTTTACTGCGTAATTATTAGTCATAAAACAAATATTCATAATCACAGTTGTAGAGTTTAATTAGGTTTATCACATGCTGCAATGATATTTCCAATATCTCTAATAGCTTTCGAGAAAATGACGAGGAAAATCATTTTTTTATATAAAAATACGGTTTTATTTAACTGCGTAATTGTTAGTCATAGAACAAATATTCATAATATCAGTTGTACAGTTGAATTAGGTATATCAGATGATGCAATGATATTTCCAATATCTCTAATAGCTTTCGAGAAAACGAGGAAGAAAGTAATTTAAAAAAAAGTAAAATTCAGTATTTATTAGTACTAGTGAAAATATTTATAATGACAGTAGTAGATATTAATCAGGTCTATCAGATGCTGCAATGATATTTCCAATATCTCTAATAGCTTTCGAGAAAATGAGGAGGAATGTCATGTTTTTATATAAATATATAGTTTCATTTTACTGCGTAATTATTAGTCATAGAACAAATATTCATAATGTCAAATTTACAGTTTAATTAGGTCTATTAGATGCTGCAGTGATATTTCAAATATCTCTAATAGCTTTCGAGAAAATGAGGAGGAAAATCATGTTTATATAAAAATATTAAGTTTCATTTTACTGAGTAATTATTAGTCATAGAACAAATATTCATAATGACAGTTGTAGAGTTTAATTAGGTGTATCAGATGCTGTAATGATATTTCCAATATCTCTAATAGCTTTCGAGAAAATTAGGAGGAAAGTCATGTTTTTATATAAATATAAAGTTTAATTTTACTGCGTAATTATTAGTCATAGAACAAATATTAATAATTTCAGTTTTATAGTTTAATTAGGTCTATCATATGCTGCAGTGATATTTCCAATATCTCTAATAGCTTTCGAGAAAATGAGGAGGAAATTCATGTTTTTATATAAATATTGAGTTTCATTTTTCTGCCTAATTATTAGTCATAGAACAAATATTCATAATGACAGTTGTACAGTTTAATTAGGTATATCAGATGCTGCAATCATATTTCCAATATCTCTAATAGCTTTCGGGAAAATGAGGAGGAAAGTCATGTTTTTATATAAATATTAAGTTTCATTTTACTGCGTAATTATTAGTCATAGAACAAATATTCATAATCACAGTTGTAGAGTTTAATTAGTTGTATCAGAAGCTGCAATGATATTTCCAATATCTCTAATAGCTTTCGAGAAAAGGAGGAGGAAATTCATGTTTTTAAATAAATATTAAGTTTAATTTTACTGCGTAATTGTTAGTCATAGAACAAATATTCATAATGACAGTTGTACAGTTTAATTAGATGTATCAGATGCTGCAATGATATTTCCAATATCTCTAATAGCTTTCGGGAAAATGAGGAGGAAATTCATGTTTTTAAATAAATATTGAGTTTCATTTTACTGCGTAATTATTAGTCATAGAACAAATATTCATAATATCAGTTGTACAGTTTAATTAGGTCTATCAGATGCTGCAATTATATTTCCAATATCTCTAATAGCTTTCGAGAAAATGACGAGGAAAATCATTTTTTTATATAAAAATACGGTTTTATTTAACTGCGTAATTATTAGTCATAGAACAAATATTCATAATCACAGTTGTAGAGTTTAATTAGGTTTATCACATGCTGCAATGATATTTCCAATATCTCTAATAGCTTTCGAGAAAATGACGAGGAAAATCATTTTTTTATATAAAAATACGGTTTTATTTAACTGCGTAATTGTTAGTCATAGAACAAATATTCATAATATCAGTTGTACAGTTGAATTAGGTATATCAGATTATGCAATGATATTTCCAATATCTCTAATAGCTTTCGAGAAAACGAGGAAGAAAGTAATTTAAAAAAAAGTAAAATTCAGTATTTATTAGTACTAGTGAAAATATTTATAATGACAGTAGTAGATATTAATCAGGTCTATCAGATGCTGCAATGATATTTCCAATATCTCTAATAGCTTTCGAGAAAATGAGGAGGAATGTCATGTTTTTATATAAATATATAGTTTCATTTTACTGCGTAATTATTAGTCATAGAACAAATATTCATAATGTCAAATTTACAGTTTATTTAGGTCTATTAGATGCTGCAGTGATATTTCAAATATCTCTAATAGCTTTCGAGAAAATGAGGAGGAAAATCATGTTTATATAAAAATATTAAGTTTCATTTTACTGAGTAATTATTAGTCATAGAACAAATATTCATAATGACAGTTGTAGAGTTTAATTAGGTGTATCAGATGCTGTAATGATATTTCCAATATCTCTAATAGCTTTCGAGAAAATTAGGAGGAAAGTCATGTTTTTATATAAATATAAAGTTTAATTTTACTGCGTAATTATTAGTCATAGAACAAATATTAATAATTTCAGTTTTATAGTTTAATTAGGTCTATCAGATGCTGCAGTGATATTTCTAATATCTCTAATAGCTTTCGAGAAAATGAGGAGGAAATTCATGTTTTTATATAAATATTAAGTTTCATTTTTCTGCCTAATTATTAGTCATAGAACAAATATTCATAATGACAGTTGTACAGTTTAATTAGGTATATCAGATGCTGCAATCATATTTCCAATATCTCTAATAGCTTTCGGGAAAATGAGGAGGAAAGTCATGTTTTTATATAAATATTAAGTTTCATTTTACTGCGTAATTATTAGTCATAGAACAAATATTCATAATCACAGTTGTAGAGTTTAATTAGTTGTATCAGAAGCTGCAATGATATTTCCAATATCTCTAATAGCTTTCGAGAAAAGGAGGAGGAAAGTCATGTTTTTAAATAAATATTAAGTTTAATTTTACTGCGTAATTGTTAGTCATAGAACAAATATTCATAATGACAGTTGTACAGTTTAATTAGGTGTATCAGATGCTGCAATGATATTTCCAATATCTCTAATAGCTTTCGGGAAAATGAGGAGGAAATTCATGTTTTTAAATAAATATTGAGTTTCATTTTACTGCGTAATTATTAGTCATAGAACAAATATTCATAATATCAGTTGTACAGTTTAATTAGGTCTATCAGATGCTGCAATTATATTTCCAATATCTCTAATAGCTTTCGAGAAAATGACGAGGAAAATCATTTTTTTATATAAAAATACGGTTTTATTTAACTGCGTAATTATTAGTCATAGAACAAATATTCATAATATCAGTTGTAGTGTTGAATTAGGTGTATCAGATGATGCAATGATATTTCCAATATCTCTAATAGCTTTCGAGAAAACGAGGAAGAAAGTAATTCTAAAAAAAGTAAAATTCAGTATTTATTAGTACTAGTGAAAATATTCATAATGACAGTAGTAGATTTTTATCAGGTCTATCAGATGCTGCAATGATATTTCTAATATCTCTAATAGCTTTCGAGAAAATGAGGAGGAATGTCATGTTTTTATATAAATATATAGTTTCATTTTACTGCGTAATTATTAGTCTTGGAACAAATATTCATAATGTCAAATTTACAGTTTAATTAGGTCTATCAGATGCTGCAGTGATATTTCCAATATCTCTAATAGCTCTCGAGAAAATGAGGAGGAAATTCATGTTTATATAAAATATTAAGTTTCATTTTACTGAGTAATTATTAGTCATAGAACAAATATTCATAATGACAGTTGTAGAGTTTAATTAGGTGTATCAGATGCTGTAATGATATTTCCAATATCTCTAATAGCTTTCGAGAAAATTAGGAGGAAAGTCATGTTTTTATATAAATATAAAGTTTAATTTTACTGCGTAATTATTAGTCATAGAACATATATTAATAATTTCAGTTTTACAGTTTAATTAGGTCTATCAGATGCTGCAGTGATATTTCCAATATCTCTAATAGCTTTCGAGAAAATGAGGAGGAAATTCATGTTTTTATATAAATATTAAGTTTCATTTTTCTGCCTAATTATTAGTCATAGAACAAATATTCATAATGACAGTTCTACAGTTTAATTAGGTGTATCAGATGCTGCAATCATATTTCCAATATCTCTAATAGCTTTCGGGAAAATGAGGAGGAAAGTCATGTCTTTATATAAATATTAAGTTTCATTTTACTGCGTAATTATTAGTCATAAAACAAATATTCATAATCACAGTTTTAGAGTTTAATTAGGTTTATCACATGCTGCAATGATATTTCCAATATCTCTAATAGCTTTCGAGAAAATGACGAGGAAAATCATTTTTTTATATAAAAATACGGTTTTATTTAACTGCGTAATTGTTAGTCATAGAACAAATATTCATAATATCAGTTGTACAGTTGAATTAGGTATATCAGATGATGCAATGATATTTCCAATATCTCTAATAGCTTTCGAGAAAACGAGGAAGAAAGTAATTTAAAAAAAAGTAAAATTCAGTATTTATTAGTACTAGTGAAAATATTTATAATGACAGTAGTAGATATTAATCAGGTCTATCAGATGCTGCAATGATATTTCCAATATCTCTAATAGCTTTCGAGAAAATGAGGAGGAATGTCATGTTTTTATATAAATATATAGTTTCATTTTACTGCGTAATTATTAGTCATAGAACAAATATTCATAATGTCAAATTTACAGTTTAATTAGGTCTATTAGATGCTGCAGTGATATTTCAAATATCTCTAATAGCTTTCGAGAAAATGAGGAGGAAAATCATGTTTATATAAAAATATTAAGTTTCATTTTACTGAGTAATTATTAGTCATAGAACAAATATTCATAATGACAGTTGTAGAGTTTAATTAGGTGTATCAGATGCTGTAATGATATTTCCAATATCTCTAATAGCTTTCGAGAAAATTAGGAGGAAAGTCATGTTTTTATATAAATATAAAGTTTAATTTTACTGCGTAATTATTAGTCATAGAACAAATATTAATAATTTCAGTTTTATAGTTTAATTAGGTCTATCATATGCTGCAGTGATATTTCCAATATCTCTAATAGCTTTCGAGAAAATGAGGAGGAAATTCATGTTTTTATATAAATATTAAGTTTCATTTTTCTGCCTAATTATTAGTCATAGAACAAATATTCATAATGACAGTTGTACAGTTTAATTAGGTATATCAGATGCTGCAATCATATTTCCAATATCTCTAATAGCTTTCGGGAAAATGAGGAGGAAAGTCATGTTTTTATATAAATATTAAGTTTCATTTTACTGCGTAATTATTAGTCATAAAACAAATATTCATAATCACAGTTGTAGAGTTTAATTAGGTTTATCACATGCTGCAATGATATTTCCAATATCTCTAATAGCTTTCGAGAAAATGACGAGGAAAATCATTTTTTTATATAAAAATACGGTTTTATTTAACTGCGTAATTGTTAGTCATAGAACAAATAATCATAATATCAGTTGTACAGTTGAATTAGGTATATCAGATGATGCAATGATATTTCCAATATCTCTAATAGCTTTCGAGAAAACGAGGGAGAAAGTAATTTAAAAAAAAGTAAAATTCAGTATTTATTAGTACTAGTGAAAATATTTATAATGACAGTAGTAGATATTAATCAGGTCTATCAGATGCTGCAATGATATTTCCAATATCTCTAATAGCTTTCGAGAAAATGAGGAGGAATGTCATGTTTTTATATAAATATATAGTTTCATTTTACTGCGTAATTATTAGTCATAGAACAAATATTCATAATGTCAAATTTACAGTTTAATTAGGTCTATTAGATGCTGCAGTGATATTTCAAATATCTCTAATAGCTTTCGAGAAAATGAGGAGGAAAATCATGTTTATATAAAAATATTAAGTTTCATTTTACTGAGTAATTATTAGTCATAGAACAAATATTCATAATGACAGTTGTAGAGTTTAATTAGGTGTATCAGATGCTGTAATGATATTTCCAATATCTCTAATAGCTTTCGAGAAAATTAGGAGGAAAGTCATGTTTTTATATAAATATAAAGTTTAATTTTACTGCGTAATTATTAGTCATAGAACAAATATTAATAATTTCAGTTTTATAGTTTAATTAGGTCTATCATATGCTGCAGTGATATTTCCAATATCTCTAATAGCTTTCGAGAAAATGAGGAGGAAATTCATGTTTTTATATAAATATTGAGTTTCATTTTTCTGCCTAATTATTAGTCATAGAACAAATATTCATAATGACAGTTGTACAGTTTAATTAGGTATATCAGATGCTGCAATCATATTTCCAATATCTCTAATAGCTTTCGGGAAAATGAGGAGGAAAGTCATGTTTTTATATAAATATTAAGTTTCATTTTACTGCGTAATTATTAGTCATAGAACAAATATTCATAATCACAGTTGTAGAGTTTAATTAGTTGTATCAGAAGCTGCAATGATATTTCCAATATCTCTAATAGCTTTCGAGAAAAGGAGGAGGAAATTCATGTTTTTAAATAAATATTAAGTTTAATTTTACTGCGTAATTGTTAGTCATAGAACAAATATTCATAATGACAGTTGTACAGTTTAATTAGATGTATCAGATGCTGCAATGATATTTCCAATATCTCTAATAGCTTTCGGGAAAATGAGGAGGAAATTCATGTTTTTAAATAAATATTGAGTTTCATTTTACTGCGTAATTATTAGTCATAGAACAAATATTCATAATATCAGTTGTACAGTTTAATTAGGTCTATCAGATGCTGCAATTATATTTCCAATATCTCTAATAGCTTTCGAGAAAATGACGAGGAAAATCATTTTTTTATATAAAAATACGGTTTTATTTAACTGCGTAATTATTAGTCATAGAACAAATATTCATAATCACAGTTGTAGAGTTTAATTAGGTTTATCACATGCTGCAATGATATTTCCAATATCTCTAATAGCTTTCGAGAAAATGACGAGGAAAATCATTTTTTTATATAAAAATACGGTTTTATTTAACTGCGTAATTGTTAGTCATAGAACAAATATTCATAATATCAGTTGTAGTGTTGAATTAGGTATATCAGATTATGCAATGATATTTCCAATATCTCTAATAGCTTTCGAGAAAACGAGGAAGAAAGTAATTTAAAAAAAAGTAAAATTCAGTATTTATTAGTACTAGTGAAAATATTTATAATGACAGTAGTAGATATTAATCAGGTCTATCAGATGCTGCAATGATATTTCCAATATCTCTAATAGCTTTCGAGAAAATGAGGAGGAATGTCATGTTTTTATATAAATATATAGTTTCATTTTACTGCGTAATTATTAGTCATAGAACAAATATTCATAATGTCAAATTTACAGTTTATTTAGGTCTATTAGATGCTGCAGTGATATTTCAAATATCTCTAATAGCTTTCGAGAAAATGAGGAGGAAAATCATGTTTATATAAAAATATTAAGTTTCATTTTACTGAGTAATTATTAGTCATAGAACAAATATTCATAATGACAGTTGTAGAGTTTAATTAGGTGTATCAGATGCTGTAATGATATTTCCAATATCTCTAATAGCTTTCGAGAAAATGAGGAGGAAAGTCATGTTTTTATATAAATATAAAGTTTAATTTTACTGCGTAATTATTAGTCATAGAACAAATATTAATAATTTCAGTTTTATAGTTTAATTAGGTCTATCAGATGCTGCAGTGATATTTCCAATATCTCTAATAGCTTTCGAGAAAATGAGGAGGAAATTCGTGTTTTTATATAAATATTAAGTTTCATTTTTCTGCCTAATTATTAGTCATAGAACAAATATTCATAATGACAGTTGTACAGTTTAATTAGGTGTATCAGATGCTGCAATCATATTTCCAATATCTCTAATAGCTTTCGGGAAAATGAGGAGGAAAGTCATGTTTTTATATAAATATTAAGTTTCATTTTACTGCGTAATTATTAGTCATAAAACAAATATTCATAATCACAGTTGTAGAGTTTAATTAGGTTTATCACATGCTGCAATGATATTTCCAATATCTCTAATAGCTTTCGAGAAAGTGACGAGGAAAATCATTTTTTTATATAAAAATACGGTTTTATTTAACTGCGTAATTGTTAGTCATAGAACAAATATTCATAATATCAGTTGTACAGTTGAATTAGGTATATCAGATGATGCAATGATATTTCCAATATCTCTAATAGCTTTCGAGAAAACGAGGAAGAAAGTAATTTAAAAAAAAGTAAAATTCAGTATTTATTAGTACTAGTGAAAATATTTATAATGACAGTAGTAGATATTAATCAGGTCTATCAGATGCTGCAATGATATTTCCAATATCTCTAATAGCTTTCGAGAAAATGAGGAGGAATGTCATGTTTTTATATAAATATATAGTTTCGTTTTACTGCGTAATTATTAGTCATAGAACAAATATTCATAATGACAGTTGTACAGTTTAATTAGGTATATCAGATGCTGCAATCACATTTCCAATATCTCTAACAGCTTTCGGGAAAATGAGGAGGAAAGTCATGTTTTTATATAAATATTAAGTTTCATTTTACTGCGTAATTATTAGTCATAGAACAAATATTCATAATCACAGTTGTAGAGTTTAATTAGTTGTATCAGAAGCTGCAATGATATTTCCAATATCTCTAATAGCTTTCGAGAAAATGAGGAGGAAAGTCATGTTTTTAAATAAATATTAAGTTTAATTTTACTGCGTAATTGTTAGTCATAGAACAAATATTCATAATAACAGTTGTACAATTTAATTAGGTGTATCAGATGCTGCAATGATATTTCCAATATCTCTAATAGCTTTCGGGAAAATGAGGAGGAAATTCATGTTTTTAAATAAATATTAAGTTTCATTTTACTGCGTAATTATTAGTCATAGAACAAATATTAATAAATCAGTTGTACAGTTTAATTAGGTGTATCAGCTGTTGCAATGATATTTCCAATATCTCTAATAGCTTTCGAGAAAATGAGGAGGAAAGTCATGTTTTTAAATAAATATTAAGTTTCATTTTACTCCGTAATTATTAGTCATAAAACAAATATTCATAATATCAGTTGTACAGTTTAATTAGGTCTATCAGATGCTGCAATTATATTTCCAATATCTCTAATAGCTTTCGAGAAAATGACGAGGAAAATTATTTTTTTATATAAAAATACGGTTTTATTTAACTGCGTAATTATTAGTCATAGAAACATTATTCATAATATCAGTTGTACAGTTGAATTAGGTGTATCAGATGATGCAATGATATTTCCAATATCTCTAATAGCTTTCGAGAAAACGAGGAAGAAAGTAATTTAAAAAAAAGTAAAATTCAGTATTTATTAGTACTAGTGAAAATATTCATAATGACAGTAGTAGATATTAATCAGGTCTATCAGATGCTGCAATGATATTTCCAATATCTCTAATAGCTTTCGAGAAAATGAGGAGGAATGTCATGTATTTATATAAATATATAGTTTCATTTTACTGCGTAATTATTAGTCATAGAACAAATATTCTTAATGTCAAATTTACAGTTTAATTAGGTCTATTAGATGCTGCAGTGATATTTCAAATATCTCTAATAGCTTTCGAGAAAATGAGGAGGAAAATCATGTTTATATAAAAATATTAAGTTTCATTTTACTGAGTAATTATTAGTCATAGAACAAATATTCATAATGACAGTTGTAGAGTTTAATTAGGTGTATCAGATGCTGTAATGATATTTCCAATATCTCTAATAGCTTTCGAGAAAATTAGGAGGAAAGTCATGTTTTTATATAAATATAAAGTTTAATTTTACTGCGTAATTATTAGTCATAGAACAAATATTAATAATTTCAGTTTTATAGTTTAATTAGGTCTATCAGATGCTGCAGTGATATTTCTAATATCTCTAATAGCTTTCGAGAAAATGAGGAGGAAATTCATGTTTTTATATAAATATTAAGTTTCATTTTTCTGCCTAATTATTAGTCATAGAACAAATATTCATAATGACAGTTGTACAGTTTAATTAGGTATATCAGATGCTGCAATCATATTTCCAATATCTCTAATAGCTTTCGGGAAAATGAGGAGGAAAGTCATGTTTTTATATAAATATTAAGTTTCATTTTACTGCGTAATTATTAGTCATAGAACAAATATTCATAATCACAGTTGTAGAGTTTAATTAGTTGTATCAGAAGCTGCAATGATATTTCCAATATCTCTAATAGCTTTCGAGAAAAGGAGGAGGAAAGTCATGTTTTTAAATAAATATTAAGTTTAATTTTACTGCGTAATTGTTAGTCATAGAACAAATATTCATAATGACAGTTGTACAGTTTAATTAGGTGTATCAGATGCTGCAATGATATTTCCAATATCTCTAATAGCTTTCGGGAAAATGAGGAGGAAATTCATGTTTTTAAATAAATATTGAGTTTCATTTTACTGCGTAATTATTAGTCATAGAACAAATATTCATAATATCAGTTGTACAGTTTAATTAGGTCTATCAGATGCTGCAATTATATTTCCAATATCTCTAATAGCTTTCGAGAAAATGACGAGGAAAATCATTTTTTTATATAAAAATACGGTTTTATTTAACTGCGTAATTATTAGTCATAGAACAAATATTCATAATATCAGTTGTACAGTTGAATTAGGTGTATCAGATGATGCAATGATATTTCCAATATCTCTAATAGCTTTCGAGAAAACGAGGAAGAAAGTAATTCTAAAAAAAGTAAAATTCAGTATTTATTAGTACTAGTGAAAATATTCATAATGACAGTAGTAGATTTTTATCAGGTCTATCAGATGCTGCAATGATATTTCTAATATCTCTAATAGCTTTCGAGAAAATGAGGAGGAATGTCATGTTTTTATATAAATATATAGTTTCATTTTACTGCGTAATTATTAGTCTTGGAACAAATATTCATAATGTCAAATTTACAGTTTAATTAGGTCTATCAGATGCTGCAGTGATATTTCCAATATCTCTAATAGCTCTCGAGAAAATGAGGAGGAAATTCATGTTTATATAAAAATATTAAGTTTCATTTTACTGAGTAATTATTAGTCATAGAACAAATATTCATAATGACAGTTGTAGAGTTTAATTAGGTGTATCAGATGCTGTAATGATATTTCCAATATCTCTAATAGCTTTCGAGAAAATTAGGAGGAAAGTCATGTTTTTATATAAATATAAAGTTTAATTTTACTGCGTAATTATTAGTCATAGAACATATATTAATAATTTCAGTTTTACAGTTTAATTAGGTCTATCAGATGCTGCAGTGATATTTCCAATATCTCTAATAGCTTTCGAGAAAATGAGGAGGAAATTCATGTTTTTATATAAATATTAAGTTTCATTTTTCTGCCTAATTATTAGTCATAGAACAAATATTCATAATGACAGTTCTACAGTTTAATTAGGTGTATCAGATGCTGCAATCATATTTCCAATATCTCTAATAGCTTTCGGGAAAATGAGGAGGAAAGTCATGTCTTTATATAAATATTAAGTTTCATTTTACTGCGTAATTATTAGTCATAAAACAAATATTCATAATCACAGTTGTAGAGTTTAATTAGGTTTATCACATGCTGCAATGATATTTCCAATATCTCTAATAGCTTTCGAGAAAGTGACGAGGAAAATCATTTTTTTATATAAAAATACGGTTTTATTTAACTGCGTAATTGTTAGTCATAGAACAAATATTCATAATATCAGTTGTACAGTTGAATTAGGTATATCAGATGATGCAATGATATTTCCAATATCTCTAATAGCTTTCGAGAAAACGAGGAAGAAAGTAATTTAAAAAAAAGTAAAATTCAGTATTTATTAGTACTAGTGAAAATATTTATAATGACAGTAGTAGATATTAATCAGGTCTATCAGATGCTGCAATGATATTTCCAATATCTCTAATAGCTTTCGAGAAAATGAGGAGGAATGTCATGTTTTTATATAAATATATAGTTTCGTTTTACTGCGTAATTATTAGTCATAGAACAAATATTCATAATGACAGTTGTACAGTTTAATTAGGTATATCAGATGCTGCAATCATATTTCCAATATCTCTAACAGCTTTCGGGAAAATGAGGAGGAAAAGTCATGTTTTATATAAATATTAAGTTTCATTTTACTGCGTAATTATTAGTCATAGAACAAATATTCATAATCACAGTTGTAGAGTTTAATTAGTTGTATCAGAA
This sequence comes from Metacarcinus magister, assembly GCA_029783475.1. Lineage (NCBI taxonomy): Eukaryota > Metazoa > Arthropoda > Malacostraca > Decapoda > Cancridae > Metacarcinus > Metacarcinus magister. The sequence goes on along the minus strand of JAPQNM010000009.1, from coordinate 1,863,251 downwards.
GCTGCAATGATATTTCCAATATCTCTAATAGCTATCGAGAAAATGAGGAGGAAAGTCATGTTTTTAAATAAATATTAAGTTTAATTTTACTGCGTAATTGTTAGTCATAGAACAAATATTCATAATAACAGTTGTACAATTTAATTAGGTGTATCAGATGCTGCAATGATATTTCCAATATCTCTAATAGCTTTCAGGAAAATGAGGAGGAAATTCATGTTTTTAAATAAATATTAAGTTTCATTTTACTGCGTAATTATTAGTCATAGAACAAATATTAATAAATCAGTTGTACAGTTTAATTAGGTGTATCAGCTGTTGCAATGATATTTCCAATATCTCTAATAGCTTTCGAGAAAATGAGGAGGAAAGTCATGTTTTTAAATAAATATTAAGTTTCATTTTACTCCGTAATTATTAGTCATAAAACAAATATTCATAATATCAGTTGTACAGTTTAATTAGGTCTATCAGATGCTGCAATTATATTTCCAATATCTCTAATAGCTTTCGAGAAAATGACGAGGAAATTTATTTGTTTATATAAAAATACGGTTTTATTTAACTGCGTAATTATTAGTCATAGAACAAATATTCATAATATCAGTTGTACAGTTGAATTAGGTGTATCAGATGATGCAATGATATTTCCAATATCTCTAATAGCTTTCGAGAAAACGAGGAAGAAAGTAATTTAAAAAAAAGTAAAATTCAGTATTTATTAGTACTAGTGAAAATATTCATAATGACAGTAGTAGATATTAATCAGGTCTATCAGATGCTGCAATGATATTTCCAATATCTCTAATAGCTTTCGAGAAAATGAGGAGGAATGTCATGTTTTTATATAAATATATAGTTTCATTTTACTGCGTAATTATTAGTCATAGAACAAATATTCATAATGTCAAATTTACAGTTTAATTAGGTCTATTAGATGCTGCAGTGATATTTCAAATATCTCTAATAGCTTTCGAGAAAATGAGGAGGAAAATCATGTTTATATAAAATATTAAGTTTCATTTTACTGAGTAATTATTAGTCATAGAACAAATATTCATAATGACAGTTGTAGAGTTTAATTAGGTGTATCAGATGCTGTAATGATATTTCCAATATCTCTAATAGCTTTCGAGAAAATTAGGAGGAAAGTCATGTTTTTATATAAATATAAAGTTTAATTTTACTGCGTAATTATTAGTCATAGAACAAATATTAATAATTTCAGTTTTATAGTTTAATTAGGTCTATCAGATGCTGCAGTGATATTTCCAATATCTCTAATAGCTTTCGAGAAAATGAGGAGGAAATTCATGTTTTTATATAAATATTAAGTTTTATTTTTCTGCCTAATTATTAGTCATAGAACAAATATTCATAATGACAGTTGTACAGTTTAATTAGGTGTATCAGATGCTGCAATCATATTTCCAATATCTCTAATAGCTTTCGGGAAAATGAGGAGGAAAGTCATGTTTTTATATAAATATTAAGTTTCATTTTACTGCGTAATTATTAGTCATAGAACAAATATTCATAATCACAGTTGTAGAGTTTAATTAGTTGTATCAGAAGCTGCAATGATATTTCCAATATCTCTAATAGCTTTCGAGAAAAGGAGGAGGAAAGTCATGTTTTTAAATATATATTAAGTTTAATTTTACAGCGTGATTATTAGTCATAGAACAAATATTCATAATGACAGTTGTACAGTTTAATTAGGTGTATCAGATGCTGCAATGATATTTCCAAAATCTCTAATAGCTTTCGGGAAAATGAGGAGGAAATTCATGTTTTTAAATAAATATTAAGTTTCATTTTACTGCGTAATTATTAGTCATAGAAAAAATATTCATAAATCAGTTGTACAGTTTAATTAGGTGTATCAGCTGTTGCAATGATATTTCCAATATCTCTAATAGCTTTCGAGAAAATGAGGAGGAAAGTCATGTTTTTAAATAAATATTGAGTTTCATTTTACTGCGTAATTATTAGTCATAGAACAAATATTCATAATATCAGTTGTACAGTTTAATTAGGTCTATCAGATGCTGCAATTATATTTCCAATATCTCTAATAGCTTTCGAGAAAATGACGAGGAAAATCATTTTTTTATATAAAAATACGGTTTTATTTAACTGCGTAATTATTAGTCATAGAACAAATATTCATAATATCAGTTGTACAGTTGAATTAGGTGTATCAGATGATGCAATGATATTTCCAATATCTCTAATAGCTTTCGAGAAAACGAGGAAGAAAGTAATTTTAAAAAAAGTAAAATTCAGTATTTATTAGTACTAGTGAAAATATTCATAATGACAGTAGTAGATTTTTATCAGGTCTATCAGATGCTGCAATGATATTTCCAATATCTCTAATAGCTTTCGAGAAAATGAGGAGGAATGTCATGTTTTTATATAAATATATAGTTTCATTTTACTGCGTAATTATTAGTCATAGAACAAATATTCATAATGTCAAATTTACAGTTTAATTAGGTCTATCAGATGCTGCAGTGATATTTCCAATATCTCTAATAGCTCTTGAGAAAATGAGGAGGAAATTAATGTTTATATAAAAATATTAAGTTTCATTTTACTGAGTAATTATTAGTCATAGAACAAATATTCATAATGAGAGTTGTACAGTTTAATTAGGTGTATCAGAACCTGCAATAGTATTTCCAATATCTCTAATAGCTTTCGAGAAAATGAGGAGGAAAGTCATGTTTTTATATAAATATTAAGTTTCATTTTACTGCGTAATTATTAGCTATAGAACAAATATTCATAATATCAGTTGTACAGTTTAATTAGGTGTATCAGATGCTGCAATGATATTTCCAATATTTCTATTAGCTTTCGAGAAAATTAGGAGGAAAGTCATGTTTTTAAATAAATATTAAGTTTAATTTTACTGCGTAATTATTAGTCATAGAACAAATATTCATAATATCAGTTGTACAGTTTAATTAGGTGTATCAGATGCTGCAATGATATTTCCAATATCTTTAATAGCTTTCGGGAAAATGAGGAGGAATGTCATGTTTATATATAAATATAGTTTCATTTTACTGCGTAATTATTAGTCATAAAACAAATATTCGTAATGACAGTTGTACAGTTTAATTAGGTGTATCAGATGCTGCAATGATATTTCCAATATTTCCAATATTTTCAATATCCAATATCTAATGCTAGCTAGAAGAGCCCGTCGCTGACGGCCGACGGAGCGACGGTTATATATTGCTGCCGGCGGTGTTGCCAAACCGCAGTTATCGTACCGTAAAATTATCTATTGAATATCACATAAATACTCATAAGAACGGTAATTCTGATACATAAGACAATAGAAATTTGTAAATAATGATAAAAGTTGTTAAACTGGCCTATACTTATTGTCATCATGTTTGGTATATGCATGGGAATGATATAAAGATCTTGGCACAGACGTCGTGCCGCAAACACAGGAGAGGGAGACGCTGCTGGCACATACGGTGTGCCGCAAGAACTGAATGGGTTAAAGAATCAAGAAAGTGTTTCAAATCAATTCTTCTCCTTTTTTTTTTTCGTTGTCTTAGAGAATAATAATAAAAAACAATTATTCTTATATTTTCGTTGTCTTAGATTAATAATAAACATAAAAATCACTCATTATATAATACGCATTTTAATGGTTGCACATACAGTTTAAGGCACACACATTATGGAATTGTATTGATGTAATTGGTATAAAATAAAATAAAAAATATATATAAATGTATGTAATTAGGTTGTATATATTGACTTGTAGGTTAATCAAGGTGATGACACCGCTTTTTTTATTTATTTATTTTTTTATTTATTTATTTTTTTTATTTATTTATTTTTTTTTTTGCTGTTGATAATTTTTTTCATTCTCGACAATTTGTTTTTCTATTTTTTATTAATTCGTATTATTTTTATGATCAATTTTCCATTATCGTCTGTCACCTTCTGTCGTCTTCTTATATTTGTTCTCCCTCTATTTCTACTTTCCCTTATCCTACTCCTTCCATTATTACTACTACTACTACTTTTTATACTACTACCATCATTACTATTTTTTCTTCTATTACTATTATTAATATTTTTCTACTACTACTATCACCATTACTATTACTATTAATTCTTCTTCGTCTCTTCCTTCTCCTCGTTCTCTTTCTCAAACTCCAACTTCTCCGACTCTCTCTTCTCCTCCCTCCTTCATCTCCTTCTCCTTCCTCTTCTTCTTCTATCACACTCACACACAAACACAAACACACACACACACTTACGCTTCCTTCGCTGCAATTTCCTGTAGTTCCTTTCTTAAAACCTTCCCAGTTGCATTCTTGGGTAAAGCGTCAATAAACCTTATACCTCCTTTTAACTGTTTGAAATCTGCCACTCTCTCCTTCAAGAACTTATGGATATCTTCTTCGCTGCAGGAGGAGGAGGAGGACTTGATTATGTAAGCTCGAGGTAGTTCTCCAGCTCGTGCATCTGGGACTCCTATTACAGACACGTCGCTTACTCCTTCATGCTGGAGGAGGACGTCTTCTAATTCAGAGGGAGAGACCTGAGGAGGAGAAAAATGTTTGGGTACTACTACTGCTATTACTACTGCTGCTGCTGCTACTACTACTACTACTACTACTACTACTACTACTACTACTACTACTACTACTACTACTACTACTACTACTACTACTACTACTGAACATCCTTTAATCTCTTCAATATAACCAAAAAAAGACAAACATTTACCCTTTTTTAATTTTATACCAAATCTTAAACCTTCACTTATCTTTCCTTCCTCTCACACTCCCCTCTCACACTTTCCCTTCACACTACCCCTTCACACTTACCTGTAACCCCTTCACCTTAATCAGTTCCTTCAGTCTATCCACAATACTAAAGAATCCGTCAGTGTGAATCGCTATGTCTCCAGAATGCAGCCAGCCATCGGAGTCTATAGTTTGGGCAGTGGCAGTAGGATTGTTATAGTAACCCATCATATTCTGAAATAGAGATAGATAGATAGATTATGATAGATGGATGGATAGATATTGACAGATAGTTAGAGGAATGATAATAGTGCGATGTGTAGATGAAGAGGAAAAGAAATAAAGATGAACATGATAGAAAACAAAACGAAAATAGAAAAAAGATCACTATAAAACTAGAGTAATAAAAAATGAGAGAGAGAGAGAGAGAATAGGAGAACGAAAGAATCAAAATAAAACATAAATAAACTCACCGATGGGCTTCTAATACATAATTCTCCCCTTTCACCCTCCGGTAAAGCTTCTCCTTCTGCATTTATCACCTTGGCCTCCACACTTGGGATAACTTTTCCACAGCAACCAAGTCTCTCGTCATCTAAAGGCGTCATGTGTGTTCCCAACGTCTCAGTCATACCAAAACCTGAAGAGAAAAGGAGAAAAAGACGTTAATGTGGTGAAAATTTGGACCGGAAACTTTTTGGCGGTAAAAATATAACTTGGAGGAGGAGGAAAATGTTTTAGTGTGTGGAAAATTTAGACCGGTAACTTTTGGCGGGAAAAATTTAACTCCTCTTCATCCTCCTTCTCCTCCTTCCTCGTATCTTCCCAATCCTTAACACCTACACTCCCTCACCTTCTTGGAATATGACAGGGTGTGGTGCCTTGTCCTTGAACAGCTGGGCAGCACTAGGGTGCACGGGGGCAGCTGCACACATGGCCCCCCTTACACTCTCAAGGTCAGATGAGGTCACGCTGGGACTCGAGGTCAGGAAATGGAGGATTGGTGGGACTAAATGGAGGATTTGAACCTGGAATGGAGTTTTTTCATTTATTTATTTATTTTATTTATTTATTTTTTTAGTTGGGAAATAATGTAAGCGGGTAATTTTTTTTTTATTATATTTATTTATTTATTTGGTTTTATGGAGTTATTTTTTATGGTTTTGCCTGATTTAGTCTTTATTTATATTAGGTATTTCTTATTAGGTCAATATATCATGCATAACCATTCTCTCTCTCTCTCTCTCTCTCTCTCTCTCTCTCTCTCTCTCTCTCTCTCTCTCTCTCTCTCTCTCTCTCTCAATCTTCCCCCCACCCCTTACCTTATGTTCTCTGATAACCTTGACAAAGTTAACAGGATCGAAGGCAGGGAAGGCCATTACCTTGGCTCCTAGGTACAGATTTATAAGGGAGGTGACGTACATACCGTAGATGTGATAGAAGGGGAGGAGACCGGTTACTGTGATCTGGGTTTCTCCGTCTGTGTAGTGGAGGGAGGGAGATGGGAGAAGAAGAGAAGGGAAGAGATAATAAATTGTGTGACATACGAGAAGGAAGAGGAAGAAGGGACAAGTCAATGAAAATGGATAGCAAATA
>JAPQNM010000009.1:1849365-1851865 GCA_029783475.1 Metacarcinus magister | reverse complement strand
ACCCCTACTACTACTATTATTACTACTACTACTGCTACAAAAAAGACAACAACAACAACTACTACTACTACTACTATTATTACTATTGCTACTACTACTACTACTACTACTTTTATTACTACTGTTATTAATTTTGTATAAGGTTAAGTTACGTCTGGCCCATATCATTATTAGTTGTTGTTGTATATTTATATCTATCGTCTAACCTCTCTCTTGCTCTAATAAACGTACTACTTCACCTCCTGTTATCTTTCTTTTCTCAACTCACCTTTACCTAATCACCCCGACCCCCCCGCACTCTCCACCCACAGAATAAATGATTAGCTAGTCTTATAGATACAGGTCGTTTCGTAACCTCAATAAAAATGTGGTTTCATAATCTCTAATATTATGGGATTTTTTAATTTTTATTTTGTTGATCTATTTTTTAGACTTTATACACCTGTCTATTTGGTCTAATTATCTACCTGTCTATTTATATTTATTTGTTATCTATCATTATCTGTTTATTATTGTTATTATTATGTTTACCTGATCTAACTTAACCGTCTCTCTACACTCTCCTGTCTGTCTGTCTGTCTAATTAAGCCAATCTATGTCTGTCTATCTAACCTTCCTTACCTGTCTGTCTGTGTCTAATTAATTCAATCTGTTTACCTGTCAAACTGTCAATCAAACCTTTCTTACCTGTCTTTCTAATTATTTCAATCTATGTTTAACTGTCTATCAAACCTTCCTTACCTGTCTGTCTGTCTGTCTAATTAATTCAATCTGTTCACCTGTATATAACTTTACCTGTCCTTGTACACTTCCCATAAACAACAACAACAACAACAACAACAATAATACACCAGGAAAGGAATAATGAAAACCTGATGAAACTTTAGTAAAAATACTGTATTAATAATTATGTATCATATGTGATTATTTATTGTACATTATTATCTCTCAAAGAACATTAAAGGTCAAGGGACTAAAAAGAATTCTGTTGAAAAAAATAAATAAATAAACAAGAAAACCAAAATAAAACAAAATAAAACAAAAATAAAAACAAAATCTAATCCTGAAATGAGGTGCGTTTTTCTATATATTATTTGTGTGTGTGTGTGTGTGTGTGTGTGTGTGTGTGTGTGTGTGTGTGTGTGTGTGTGTGTGTGTGTGTGTGTGTGTGTGTGTGTGTATAGTACCTCTTTAGTCATATTTTGTGTACGTTTTTTATAAGAGGTTCATAGATAGAGATAAGAATGAGATAACAAGTGTGTGTGTGTGTGTGTGTGTGTGTGTGTGTGTGTGTGTGTGTGTGTGTGTGTGTGTAAAAAACTAGGACAAGTCTATGGTTTCTAAAGTTCTCTAAAATACGTCAGTCAGTCAGTCTGTCTATCTAGAAACAGACAGAAACAAGAATAGCATACAAATAAAAATATAAGTCTTTTACCCGTCACAAAATACAGTTATAGTTAGGTTAGGAGTGACGGTCATAACAATAGAAAACGGTATAGTGTTATAGTTGTTTAAGAATGATAGGTTACAACAATTAATTCTTTCTATATCTGTGTTGGTTTCTAAATAGACAACTGAGACCTCCTTGTTTTTTTTTTCTACTGTATCTAACCCTCTAAGGAAAGCCTAAGTCACTGTAAACACACCTTGAATTACACACATATATATATACTATCATTATTATCTTATCATTATCTTTGAAAATTGACGGAGGGTATAAAATAATTTCTCTCCGTGTAATATTAGGTTTGATTAAGTTTATTTTTTGTTTTATTTCAGTTAGTATGTGTGTTCATGCGTGTGTTTTGACCTATTGGTGGCAAGAGCTAAACTTTTAAACTTTTATATATAAATCATTTTGTTTATTGGCAGTTTGATAGTAGTTTTGCATTCTGCTTTTATTTTCTTATTTTCATGTTTGGTTTCTTCTCTTCTTTTGTTCTCCGCTAATGTGTGTGTGTGTGTGTGTGTGTGTGTGTGTGTGTGTGTGTGTGTGTGTGTGTGTGTGTGTGTGCACCGGTGGCGGATGTACAAAAAACCTCAACAAAAGAAGAGTAACAATGACAAATGCATAGTGGCATGTGTGCGTGTGCGTGTGCGTGTGCGTGTATGTGTGTATGTGTGTGTGTGTGTGTATTTCTATGTACACATGAATCATTGAGGCTGAAAGTTGAGCTGTAAACAAGATGCTGAAGTCTTGTTTAGTTTGTTTGTCTTGTTTGTTTACCACCACAAGCAAAGTGCAACCCAACGCTCTCTTCACTACTACTCAATGCAATGTATGTAACCCCACTTGAGTTAGTACTGTTTTTTATTACTTTTATTAACGCCCCTAACAGTCTGAAGGGGCGGTCAGGGCCACCACATATCTATAGAACTATACTGTATATATATATTTATATATATATAACTTGGATTCAACAATTCCACAACAAAGGCCATCATTATCCTTCTCAAAGTGACGGGAAAACGGAACAGCTGACCTAACGCCCCCTGTCAC
>JAPQNM010000009.1:1826865-1834365 GCA_029783475.1 Metacarcinus magister | reverse complement strand
TCTCAACTCTTTCTCTCTCCTCCTACTCCTACTCCTCCCAACTCTTTCTCTCCACCTCCTCCCAACTCTCTCTCCTCCTCCTCTCAACTCTTTCTCTCTCCTCCACCTCCTCTCAACTCTTTCTCTCTCCTCCTCCTCCACCTTCTCTCAACTCTTTCTCTCCCAAGCCCCTCCCCCTCCCCCTCTTTCTTCCTCTTCCTCAATGCGTCAGTTCCAGCCAATCAACGCTCCCCCCACCTCAGCCCAAGGACCAATCGCAAGCCAGAGTTTGTCTCCCCATTGTTAGGTTGAGGAAAATTTGATGAGGTGAAGGAAAACACTTTTATGAGGACAATGAAGAGGAAAAAACTATACCACGAGGGAGGAAAAAAATGTAAAATAGCCAAAGGGAAAATATGCATAGTTAAGAAGGGAAAAAAAGATACATACACAGGGAAAAAATGGCTTATTGAGTGTAAAAAAATGCATAGTGGAAATGAGGACAATAAGGAAAAGAGAGAGAGAGAGAGAGAGAGAGAGAGAGAGAGAGAGAGAGAGAGAGAGAGAGAGAGAGAGAGAGAGAGAGAGAGAGAGCAAGTACATACTCATTAGGCAGGTCCTTAGCCCCGTCCTCTTGGCCAGGGATGTCCACGTGAATGAACACAGATCGCTCCTTGGTCTCCAGCATGACAGGGTGAGACACGAACTCTGCCCACGACGAGTCTGTAAGGATGAGTAAGGGTGAGTCAGGGTGTTCCAGGGTGTGCTAGGGTGATGTTAAAGTGTTCTAGGGTGATGGAAAGTGAGGAAGGGTTGATTTAGGGTGCGTTAGGGTGATATAAGGTGTGTTAAGGTGATGTAGGATGTTCTAGGGTGATGAGGGAGGGAGGTAGGGTGAAAGAGAGGGGAGGGAAGGGAAGGGAAGAGAGAGGGAGGGGAGGGAAGGGAGGGAACAAGAGTAAGGGGAAGGAGGGCTAGGATGAGAGGAGGGATTGAGGGGGGGTAGGGTTAGGGTGAGGGGGGGTAGGGTGATGTGTGTTGGTGAGGGGAATTGATCCACCACAGAGGGGAAGGAAGGGTGACCTCTGTGCATTATTATTTACATGATCTGTCTGACCTCTCTCCTCTCTGTGACCTTGTTTGTATAGAGGACCCTTGTATCTCTCTCTCTCTCTCTCTCTCTCTCTCTCTCTCTCTCTCTCTCTCTCTCTCTCTCTCTCTCTCTCTCTCTTTTCCCAACAAGCCCAACTCTTTTTTTCCCTAAGCTCCACCCTTTTTCCATTAAACCACGCCCTTTTTCCCACAAGCCACACCCATTTTTCAGAAGCCACACCCTTTTTTCCACAAACCACACCCTTTTTTCCCACAAGCCACACCCTTTTTCCCCACAAACCACACCCTTTTTTGCCCAACTTCCACCCTTTTCTTACCTAAACCCCGCCTTTCTTCCTCAAACTCCATCCTTTCTCTTCTCCTAAAGCCCCTCCCCTTTTTATCTAAGCCCCACCCTTTCTCTCCTTATGCCCCTCCCCTTTTTATCTAAGCCCCACCCTTTCTCTCCTTATGCCCCTCCCCCCCCTAGTGAAGCCCCGCCCCACGCCCACACTTACGGTTGGAGCCCATGTCATGCACCGTCAGGAACACTGCGCGGGAGTCTGCCTTCGTGAGGTCACCCTGAAACACAACACAGAATCAGTCAAGTTTTCATGAAGTTTGAATAAGTTTCAGTACAGTTTTATTGAGTTTGAGTCAAGTTTCATTAGATTTCAATCACGTTTTATAAGATTCAGTCAAGTTTCACAAAGATTCGTTACGTTTGAGTCAAGTTTCATGAAGTTATATCAAGTTTTATTAAGTTTCAGTCAAGTTTTAATAAATTTCAGTTAAGTTTAATTTCAGTTTTATATGAAAGATAAATAAACACAAAATGAATAGTAATATGTTCAAAATCAAAACACAAACACAAACACACACACACACACACACACACACACACACACACTCACCTGGATGTAGATGGTGAAGCTCCGCCCACCATTGGTTGAGATTTCCATTTTCTGTTGAAGAGAAAACGGAATGTGTTAAGTAAAGGGAACACTTAACAGGAATGTAAACAAGTAATAATAATAATAATAATAATAATAATAATAATAATAATAATAATAATAACAATAATAATAATAATAATAACAATAGTAGTAATAATAATTAATCCAAAGTCATTTAAAAGAATTTGTTGGTGCGTACGTGTACCAACATACACACACACACACACACACACACACACACACACACACACACACACACACACACACACACACACACACACACACACACACACAAACGTGACTCACATTTAGCCTCAATTTGCGGAGGGAAGAGGGAGGGAAGGGAGGGAGGGAACTTGACTACTGCAATAACCATGAGAGAGAGAGAGAGAGAGAGAGAGAGAGAGAGAGAGAGAGAGAGAGAGAGAGAGAGAGAGAGAGAGAGAGAGAGAGAGTTTATTCTCTCTCACGACGGAATAAACTGTCCTTGAGTGTGTGTGTGCTTGTGTGTGTGTGTGTGTGTGTGTGTGTGTGTGTGTGTGTGTGTGTGTGTGTGTGTGTGTGTGTGTGTGCGTGTGTGTGCGTGTGTGTGCTTGACAACCACCACCACCAAAATAACAAAAACAACTACACATATTATAACTTACTGACTCACTGACTGACTGACTGAACACAACAAGGATCACGTGACAACAAGAAGAAGAAGAAGAAGATGAAGAGGAGGAAGAATAAAAAAAATAATATAAATAATAATATACCTTGAGACGGAGGAGGAATGGGAAGGAGCCAAGTGCAACAGGAGGATGAGGAGGAGGAGGAGGAGGAGGAGGAGGAGGAGGAGGAGGAGGAGGAGGAGACGTGACCCCACAACATCAAACTTTCAAAAATAATATTAGAACCTCCTCCTCCTCCTCCTCTTCTTCCTCCTCCTCCATTCGTGTCGCGGTGCAAGGTAGGAGGGATTAAGGCAGGTAAGGTAAGGTAAGATTAGCAATTAGCAACAGGTAAAGCGACAGATGAACAGGTTGTGTGTGTGTGTGTGTGTGTGTGTGTGTGTGTGTGTGTGTGTGTGTGTGTGTGTGTGTGTGTGTGTGTATTGATCAGGTGTGAGTTATGTTTCTTTGTTCTCGCGCAAGTAGTAGTAGTAGTAGTAGTAGTAGTAGTAGTAGTAGTAGTAGTAGTAGTAGTAGTAGTAGTAGTGGTGGTGGAAGTGGTAATAGAGTAGAAAGAGGAGGAGGAGGAGGAGGAGGAGGAGGAGGAGGAGGAGGAGGAGGAGGAGATAGCACAAGAAACATAAGAAGAAGCCGAAGAAGAAAAAAAAGTTAGACCAGCGAATTCCCTTCCTCCTCCTCCTCCTCCTCCTCTTCCTCTTCCTCTTCCTCCTCCTCCCCAACAGGATGTGAAGGCAAGTTTTTATGAGCAAAAACTCGAGTAATGATAATAAAATGTGTGTCCATCTCTCTCTCTCTCTCTCTCTCGCTCTCTCTCTCTCTCTCTCTCTCTCTCTCTCTCTCTCTCTCTCTCTCTCTCTCTCTCTCTCTCTAAGCAGTGAAGAAATCTCTAGAAGTGTAATTTGATAATGTCTATCCTTCAGGGTTAGAGAGAGAGAGAGAGAGAGAGAGAGAGAGAGAGAATGAGATAATTAAGATTTATAAATGGTTTAATTTTCTGGCTTTTTTCCCCCCTTAATTTAGTAATAAACCATCTCTCTCTCTCTCTCTCTCTCTCTCTCTCTCTCTCTCTCTCTCTCCTCTCTCTCTCTCTCTCTCTCTCTCTCTGACTTCATAACAAAAACAACACACACACACGCACGCACACACGCACACACACACACACGCAGTAAGAAAAAAAAAAAGTAATCTCTCAACATCCGTTATACTCTGACTATCACTATCTATCTCTCTCTCTCTCTCTCTCTCTCTCTCTCTCTCTCTCCTCTCTCTCTCTCACCTGCCTCTTTCCCTTCACTCCCTTTGTTTCCATGCCCTTCCCCCACCCCCTCCATCTCTCTCTCTCTCTCTCTCTCTCTCTCTCTCTCTCTCTCTCTCTCTCTCTCTCTCTCTCTCTCTCTTTTGGGTTGTGGTGGGCGTGAGGGAAGGAGGAAGGTTTGGTTTTCAGTTACGCAATTACGAGGCTCACTTGGGGGGGGGGTTCGTGAGTGATGAAATTCGTCCTTCTTTTGTTTCCAGTTGGACCTTTTTTCCAATAACAATTTTTTTTTTTTACCTGTCTGTAGTATCTTATTTATTTTATTTTTTGACGTGTGTGTCTGTATTTTTTTTATTTTTTATTTGTTCTTAAGTATATATATAATAAAAAAAATTTTGACTCCTGTTTTTTATCTCTTTTTAAAAACTTATCTTTCCTCTTTTTCAAACTTTTTTTTTCTTCCTATTTTGAAACATTTATTTTTCTTGTCTTAGAAACTTATAATTCATCTTTTATAAACATTATTTTTTTCCTCTTTTACGAAACTCTACTTTCATATCATTTTCTATTTTTCCAAACATTTTTCTAATACATATTTTAGGGATGAGATGAGATGAGGAGGAGGAGGAGGAGGAGGAGGAGGAGGAGGAGGAGGAGACGTGAGGGGAGAGGATGTGAGGTGAGATGAGGGGAGGAAGGGAAGTGAAGTTAGGAGAAGTGAGATGAGAAGAGGAAGAGAGGAGGTGAAGGGAGGGGAAGGAAGGAGAGGAGAGGTAAGGGGAGGTAAGGTGAGGTAAGAGGTATTACAACCATTACATTTCCTTCAATACAAAGAATGTGCTAATGGAAACACGGCTTACATATCCCTTTCTATATCTACAGAATCGAGTAATATTTTTTTTCCCTCCTCCTCTCCATTTCCTGTCAGTTAATGGAGGTATTTTTCTCCTCTAGACTCTGGTAGCATCAAATATCCATTCCCTATCTTCTCTCTCTCTCTCTCTCTCTCTCTCTCTCTCTCTCTCTCTCTCTCTCTCTCTCTCTCTCTCTCTCTCTCTCTCTCTCTCTCTCTCCTACCCTACCCTTCCTTCCTTCACTCTTTTCCTCAATCCCCTTCCTTCAATACTGTTAAAATTGTACTGAACTATTCCTGGTATTTCAGTTCATTCAGCAGCGCAAGATTTTCAGACCTCCTAAGGCCATCACTAAACGTTTACAGACATCAGTTATTTCTTCAGTAAACGTTCATCAGTAAATTCTTCAGTAAACGTTTCAAGACACCAGTAATTTCTTCAGTAAACGTTTCCAGTCAAAAAAATAACGTTACCAGCTTGCAGTTAACGTTATCAGTCCAAATAAAAGTTCCCAGTCCAAGAAAACGTTCCTTCCAGTTAAAGTTTTCTGTCACCAGCAAATGTTTTCAGTCCAAATAAAAGTTCCCAGTCTAAGAAAACGTTTCCTAGCAGTAATTAGCGTTGAGTGTCGTTCATTAAAGATTCATTAACGTTTATTGCCTCGGCGCCTCCCGGGACACGCGAGTCTTTTGTTACGTAATGATGATGATGATGATGATGATGATGATAATAATGATAATAATAATAATGATAATAATTTCTCTTCCAATCTTCTTTATTTACTGTTTATTTATTTTTTATAATTATACGTAAACACCAGATCATAAAAAAAATAATAATAATAACACGCCTCGCTGTTATGCTTGTTTCGGGGCAACACACACTCTTATTATGCTTACTACGGGGCCAAGGGGCGTTACGCATGCTGAGTGGCCGCCTTTGAATCTAAATTATGCTCATGTCAGGGCGTAAGGACATTTTTTATGCATTTTGAGTGGGTCTCTAGCCTTAAATATGCTCGGTGCGGGACCCAGATTTAATTTAAGTGAAGTTTAAATCCTTACTGAGTGGCCTTCTTAGTTTATTCAGTATTCGTTTATTTATGCTCAGTACGGGGCCCCTTTTGGTGGTGATGGTGCTTGTTGAGTGGCCCTACTTAATCCTTACTGAGTGGCCCGTTAAACACGAAGTGTACCCGTCGATTAAATGCTCATTGAGTGGCTCTTTAAAATGCTTATTGAGTGGTGCTTGAAATGCTCGCTCCAGGGCCGCGTTAAGGGGTGTTATGCTGCTTCAGGGGCCTCCACGTTATGCTTACTGAGTGGTTTAGGTTGATAGCACTCGTAAATTTGTTAGGCAAGGGATCTCTCTCTCTCTCTCTCTCTCTCTCTCTCTCTCTCTCTCTCTCTCTCTCTCTCTCTCTCTCTCTCTCTCTCTCTCTCTCTCTCTCTCTCTCTCTTCCTTCGTCCAATATTTCCTTGTATCCTATCTCTTCCTCCTATCTTTATCTTCCTTTCCTCCCCTATTATTCACCTTTACATCTCTCTCTCTCTCTCTCTCTCTCTCTCTCTCTCTCTCTCTCTCTCTCTCTCTCTCTCTCTCTCTCTCTCTCTCTCTCTCTCTCTCTCTCTCTCCCATACAAAGAGAAAGGAGAGATGATCAAACTTCTACTTTCAAACTCAAACAATCAATCTTTTTTCTCTCTCTCTCTCTCTCTCTCTCTCTCTCTCTCTCTCTCTCTCTCTCTCTCTCTCTCTCTCTCTCTCTCTCTCTCTCTAGATGTTTTTGATAATACGTCAGTCAGTCAGCCACGAGGGGACAGGTTTGAGGGGGAGGGGCCTCATTCTAGGTCATGTCAGGTCACGGGGTTGTCTAAGGTCATGTTTCAACCCAAAATTGGTCTTTGGTTGTTTAAGGTCAACCTATATTTTGGTTTAAGTTTTTTTGGGGTCATATTTCAACCTAAAAATCGGCTTAGTTTTTTTTTCAATTTTTGGGTCAAATTTTAATCTAAAAATCGGTTTAACTTTTTCTTGTTGTCACATTTCAACCTAAAAATCGGTTTAAAGATTATTTTTCGTTTTATTTCAACCTAAAAATCAGTTTAAAGATTATTTTTCGTTTTATTTCAACCTAAAAATCGGTTTAAAGATAATTGTTCGTTATATTTCAACACAAAAATCAGTTTAAAGATTAATTTCGTTATATTTCAACCTAAAAATCGGTTTAAAGATTAATTTCGTTTTATTTCAACCTAAAAATCGGTTTATAGATAATTGTTCGTTTTATTTCAACCTAAAAATCGGTTTAAAGATTAATTTCGTCATATTTCAACACACAACAAATCAGTTTATAATCAAAGGTCACATTTCAACCCAATAAATGATCTAATACCAAAAATCAGTCCACCATAATGAACACACGAGGTCAGATAAGGTCAAACTGGCAGGTCATTCCCCTGGCGAGGTCACGAGGGAGGAAACACAGGGGAAACAATATAAAAACAACTATATTACACGTCCATTAACCCGAGCATGGAGGGGAAAAAGGGGAAAGGGAAAAAAAGGGAAAAGGAAGAGAAAAGGGGAATAAACGGAAAGATAGAGGGAAAAAAGGGAAGAAAAGGGGAAAAATAAGAGGAAACAATCACATAACAAGTATAATTTATGTCTATTAACCCGGAACTGATA
>JAPQNM010000009.1:1783510-1813510 GCA_029783475.1 Metacarcinus magister | reverse complement strand
GGTTTGTCTTTTCACAGAAGAGTTCATGGTTGGTGTGAAAGGTCCGGAAAAGGTCTTTAGGTCTTTGCAATACTTTCTTGGTTATATATCGGATCACCGGCTCAGGGAACATAAGGATTACCAAGTTACTCAGCAGCATTTCACCCTGGAGGAAGTAGAAGGAAGGAAGGAGGGAAGGAAGGAAGGAAGGAAGGAAGGAAGGAAAGATAACATGAGAACACAGTCAAAACTATTATTATTCTTGCAGCCGCTACCACCACAAGGCAAATAAATAAATAAATAAATAAATAAATAAATAAGTAGATCAATAAAATATAACATCTGAACATTAAAAAAATAAAAAACACCCGCACATTTACGACCGAAAAAAAAATATATATATATATAAAAAAAAATAAAATCAACTTACATGCTTATTTTTCCAGCTGAGAGGAGAATAAAAAGCTTTAGGGTCACAAGCACCACAGATGACACAGCATTCCACCCTCCAGTCTACCACAGCACCACAGCACAAGTCCATCTTCTCCACACGCTGCGTAAAGGCCACCAGCTTCTCGTTGTAGTCGGATTGCATCTGTCCCGTACATGCAGCTTTGAGGTACAGGCTGTGGGGTTGGGTTAGGTTAGGTTAGGTTAGGTGGTGGTGGTGGTGGAAGAGGAGGAGGAGGAGGAGGAAGAGGAGGAGGAGGAGGAGGAGGAAGAGGAGGGGGAGGAGGAAAATATAGTGATCATTATATTTCAACTCTTACTAAAATACTTGAAATGGTAATATTAATGATGATGATAATGATGAAGATGATGATGATAATAATGATGACTATACTTACATGTCTCCATCGTCATCCCCTTCCACTAACGTGTCATTTTCCATCATTGCATATTCCCTATGAGAAACGAATATCATTATTATTATTATTATTAGTAGTAGTAGTAGTATATTAGCCAGATATACATAGATAGATACAAACACTCCTACAATGATTTAAACAATAATAATAATAATATAAGAAATACACTTTACCTATAATAAGCTTGAAAAACTTTGTCATCCAACTCGTCTTCAAGATTTCCGTGCGATGTATTCTGAAAAAAAACCATATAAATAAATAAATAAATAAATGAGAGAGAGAGAGAGAGAGAGAGAGAGAGAGAGAGAGAGAGAGAGAGAGAGAGAGAGAGAGAGAGAGAGAGAGAGACACACACACACACACCACATACATCAATAATACATCAATACACTCACCCCAATGTTCAATAGGTTCTTTTTAATTTCAATAATCCTTCCATCGTTCGGTGAAATATCAAAGTGATCTTGCTCCAAAACGGAAGTGATGATCTGAGGAGGAGGAGGAGGAGGAGGAGGAGGAGAAGAGAGACCATCATTGTATGAGACTGTATAAAAAAAAATCTACAATATAAAATTATTCGTATATTCAATAGTTTAATTTAATTCCAGTTATTGCACAAAAGACAGAGAGAGAGAGAGAGAGAGAGAGAGAGAGAGAGAGAGAGAGAGAGAGAGAGAGAGAGAGAGAGAGAGAGAGAGAGAGAGAGTGAGATAGAAAAAGAAAAAAAGAAAGAACGAGCGAGAGAGAGAGAAAAAGAGATAGAAACTAGCATTGTATTAAACTGTATTGCAAAAACCTATTGCATTTTTACCCCTGCAATGTAATCTGGCGTTGCAGTATTGAGACTGGGAGTTATAGCAGGCTGGGGGCTCACTGGGGGAGTTAGGAAGGAGGAATGCGACCCCGACTGCGAGTTAGGAAGGTTAGACAGCTGCTCACTAAACACAGGCTCTTGCTGGTACTGTGGTAGGCTGTGGTTATAGGTGTGGTTATAGGGGAGGTTAGGGTCCTGGTATTGGGGTAGTGGATCAGTGTATTGTGTGTGGTAGTGTGTGTTAGGAAGGTTATAGGTGTCATGGTAGTTAGGACTGTTGGCGTATACTAAGTCTTGAGGTGAATCTGCTGTATAGCCGTACAACACACCACATGAAGAGTCACCATCAATCTGGAAGGATGAATACACTGATTAACCACACTAATTACTCACTACCATTACTATTGTCAACCTAACTAACTTTGTACACTAATTAAGCACACTAATCACTCACTATCATTATCATTATCAACCTGCAACCAAAAATAAACAAATTTATACACTAATTACTCATTATCATTATTATTATTATCAATCTGGAACGATAAATACACTAATAAACCACTAATCACTCTCTCATTATCATTATCACAAGCTTGGCAAGACTTGGGATGAAATTTGCATTACTCTTGGAAGGAAGTGAAGAATTTCCATAATACATACATACATTGCTCCCTCCAATTTTGTGTGAAATTGGTCAACATTTTAGGCCACAAACTTCAAATTCGCAAAATTGGATTAATTAACCTTATGGTGATTTTAGTCATATTTTTGGCCTTGATTGTTAAAGTGGCTTGTTTTCAGTTCCGGTTTCCATGTATGAAGATGCTGTCCTGAACATCAGCCAGGCAAAGCCAACCCCCCCCTGTGGTGCCCGACCACACCAGTTCCTCCCCAGTAAACAGCTTAAGCATCACGGGCCCGGCCGGGGACTCCATCTGCCGACCAAGCCAATGCAAGGCCAGCGCACTACCACTGTACTAGCCAGGAGGCTAGTGTATTTGTACCCAAATACATGTAATTATACATCCTACAATAAAGAAAAATACAGAAAAACATAACATTATCATTATCCATAAGAAAATAAATTTAAATGACCATTTTACTGTACTTGAGCTTAAGGAGATGGAGATTGGTCCCGGTAGAAAAATTGGAGTATCACAAAATTGGAAGGAGCATTGTACATACTAGTAATACAGTGTTAATAGTGCATAGTAATAGTATACTAACAGAGGTGCATGAGGCTGGGCTGTACTCGGCAAGACTTGGGATGAAAGTTGCATCATTCTCGGAAGGAAGCGAAGAATTTCCATACCAATGCTTGAGTCAGAGAGAGAATGAGAAGAAGAAGAAAGTCAATTACCTTTACTAATTACTACACAAACAATAGGTAATTACCAGCTTAGAGAAGGATAATAATTAATAACTATCATGATTGGATTATTAATTAAGGCATAACTACAGCAGGGAGGAAAGGAGTAAGCTTTTGTGTGTGTGTGTGTGTGTGTGTGTGTGTGTGTGTGTGTGTGTGTACTTACATCGGCTGCGGCACCATTGTTGTGTGTAGGTGATGTGCACGGGTACCCTCCAGACACCTGCTCCGGATCACAACACCACACCTGAAAACACACACACACACTATTAACACACACAGTTACATTAAGGTATTCAAACACTGTGTTGTTCCTTGTCTTAACTCAACATTACCACTAATACATATTCATGAGATAGAGTGGACAAGTGTCTTGCGCTGTGTTGAATATGCGCTTGTTTCAACACAGCCGTTAACACGCAGCGCTGTTCGAGACACAGTGTGGATGGGCTTTTATATTAAGGTATTAACACACAGTCCGTCCGTGCAAACCTTTACATCAATACTTTTATATATATAGACACTAAAAACTAATTAAACTCTTCTTCATTGCTATCCATTATAATCACTTTTAAAACACACATATTCAATTTTAGATCACATTATTTTTAGGTATTTATATTAGGTATATATAGTATAATTATAAGGTATAATATAGTATAAGGTACAATATGGGAGTTCCTCTCTCTTAGTGCCATATATTAATAGACAATTCATTATCTTAATAAATAATCAAAACCGTACACTGTGAAATACTATAATTATGGAAAGAATTACAATACTATTTTTAAGTCTGCTATTATGTGTATTTCGCGATCCATATATATCAATATTATTTATTAAGATAATGAATTGCCTATACGACCTAGAATATATTAGTCATAACATATAGAGGTATTAATTAACCTGTTTCTTACCTGCTGGTGTTGTTGTTGTTGTTGTTGTTGGTACTGGTGTTGATACTGGTGTTGGTAAGGTGGTGTTGGCATGTAAGTTAGGTTGGAGGCGGGTGTGAAGCTCTGATTCTGTCCCTGGAGTAAAAATATTGATAAAAGTTAAGTAGTATTGGTAATAGTAAGTAATAGTAGTAGTAGTAGTAGTAGTAGTAGTAGTAGTAGTAGTAGTTAGGTGTGTGTGTGTGTGTGTGTGTGTGTGTGTGTGTGTGTGTGTGTGTGTGTGTGTATGTGTGTGTGTGTAAAGATACATTAAAAGTTACACAAGCACAAAAAAAAAACTAAAATAAATAAATACAAGCAATCCAAGTGTTTTATTAAAGGCGTTTTAAATATATTGATTCAACTGAACCCGAAAAAATATTACCACACACCGACGAATAAAAAAAAAAAATCAATAAATGAATCAATAAATAATTAATTGGAGTTTAAAATGAGGACACAAACACACATACAAACAAACAAACATACTCACTCCGCCAAGCCCTCGGGACCGAAGTTTTCTATCCTTCGGTAAAATCGGAACATTTTGTATTGCATCAGCTGGATTTTCGTCATCCGAGACCTCCTCTTCTTCCTTCTCCTCCTCTTTCTCTTCCTCCTCTTCCTTCTTCTTCTCTTCTATTTCTTCTTTCCCTTCTTCTGCCTCCTCCTCCTCCTCCTCTTCTTCCTCCTTTCTTGCATTCTTCTTTATCTCTCTTTCTTCTTCCTCTTCTTCATTTTTTTCTTTCTCTTTATATTCTTGAACAACCTTGATAAAAAAAAAAATATATTATTAGTTATTTCATTCTTCCTCTTCCTCCTCCTCCTCCACCTTCTCTTCTTCCTCCTCCTTCTCTTCTTTCTCCTCCTCCTCCTTCTCTTCTTCCTCCTCCTCTATCAATGGTATACAAGATAAACATCAAAACAAAAACATTATAATTTAACACACAAAGAGAGAGAGAGAGAGAGAGAGAGAGAGAGAGAGAGAGAGAGAGAGAGAGAGAGAGAGAGAGAGAGAGAGAGATAGGAGAAGGAAACAAATATATAAAATTCATGTAACACACACACACACACACCTGTATTGATTAATTAACTCACCTCATTACTCTCTAAAGAAAGACAATTATTCTCCTTCTTATCTCCTTCTTTTATCACCTCTTCCTCTTCCTCCTCTTTGTATTCTTGGTTCTCCTGTAGACAAAGAACAGTATATATAACATAACCATAGTTCTATAACATGTGTGTGTGCGTGTGTGTGTGTGTATATATATATGTGTGCGTATGTGTGTGTGTGCGTTACCTTGTCACTCAGGTTGAAATTAGCGAGCTCCTCTTGGAGGTCATCCACATCCTTGGTTGTGTTGGATGATGCGTGGATGGCTAGGCGGGTGAGTGAGGCGGTGAGGCAGCCAACACCTTCACCCGAACCCTCACCCGGACCCTCACCCGGACCTTCACCCGGACCCTCACCCGGACCTTCACCCGGACCTTCCTTCTCCTTACTGCCATCCATTACACCTTTAGCTGGCCCCATTATGCACCTGTAATAATAATAATAATAATAATAATGATAATAATGATAATATATACTTTTGAAGGGAAGATTAGGTTTGGTTAATTAATGTCAAGATTCTGGTCCCATTATACACCTGTACTACTACTACTACTACTACTACTACTACTACTACTACTTAATTTTAGCTCAAACTTTCCTGTATCTTCTGTTATCTAAATTAATTATATTATCATAACATTTACTGCATTATCTAACACCAATCTTGTATTATTATTATCATTATTATTATTATTATTATTATACTTCAATATATATACTTAAATGTGTCTCAGTTACGGTTTGATATACGTATATATACTAATGCCAAATTTAAAGCATTTACACAACGGCAAAAAATCTATTAAAAATATAACCCATTAACCTATTTACTCTGTCTGTCTCTCTGTCTGTCTGTCGTAAATAATGTTAGTAATAATGACCAAATAATATTATAATTATGACCACACGTAAATGTTATGAATTAAACACCTGACATAATGACTGCCCATAATGAGGCTAAAAAGTCATTAATTAACACCACTAATTATGTAGATATTCCCATGTGTAATTATAAAAGTAATTAAATACCACTATATAATTATGTAAATATTCACCTGGTGTAATTATAAAAAGTAATTAAAAATACCACTAATTATGCAAATATTCACCCAGGTATAGATATAAAGGTCATTAAAAATACCACTAATTATGTAAATATTCACCCATGTATAATTACAAGTAATTAATTAATACCACAAAACAAATTAATATTAAATGTCAGTCATTATATATATGCATTAATTAACACCATACTAATAACTGTTGTAGCCTTAATTAAGAGTGCTGCTAATGACACTAGAGTATATATAAATAGTCATTAATTAGATAATCACTTGAGAAATTGACTAAAAAAAATAATGTCATTAATTATTCAATTCCTCCTCTTCCTCCTCCTCTAGTAATGGTATATACAATAAACATCAAAACAAAAACATTATAATTTAACAGAGAGAGAGAGAGAGAGAGAGAGAGAGAGAGAGAGAGAGAGAGAGAGAGAGAGAGAGAGAGAGAGAGAGAGAGAGAGAGAGAGAGAGAGAGAGGAAACATATGTAAAATTCATGTACCCCCTCCAACACTAAAGTAGAAGTAGGAAAAGTTATGTCTACTTAAATATGACCAACACACACTAACACACACACACACACACACACACACACACACACATAACATAACATGTTAGGATGACAAAAAGCCACCAGGGCCTATCTAGGTCATCCTATTTGTCAGTCAAGCGACTTTGTCAAGTACATAGTATGTCTAAAAACTGCAAACTAACAATAATAATAATCAGTCAAGCGACTTCGTCATGGTTCCTAAGACTGTACACTACTAATAATACTGTACATATACACAAACACCACAACACAACACAACACACACACATAAGAACATAAGAATTGAGGAGACTGCAAGAGGCCAGTTGGTGACCTACACGAGGCAGTTCCTTGTCCCCCACCCTTGTAATAATCCAATATTTACACACACACACACACACACACACCTGTCATCCCTATCCATACTCTGATCCAACCGTCTTTTAAAGCTACCTATTGACTCACCACTTACTACGTGTCTACCCAGCCTATTCCAATCGTTCACCACTCTGTTAGTGAACCAATATCTACCTAGGTCTGTCCTGAATCTAAGTTTTTCTAACACACACAACACCACAAACACACACACACACACAAACACCACCACAACACACACACCACAAACACACACACACACACAAACAACACCACCACAACACACACTACAACACACACAGATGTTCCCTAAGACAAGCATCCTCTCCTCTTTCTCTCCTCAAAATACACGCACACACACACACACACTCACTGTTGCTGCTGTCCAAACACTGCTACGTGATGTGTGTACGTACGTGTGCGCAGTGACCCTCAAACACACACAAACACACACACAAACACAGGATTTTAGCTCCAAACTTCCTCTTAACTCTAGTTGCCAGCAGCTGTTTATTTTTTACTATATATGTTTGCTAAGGTTAATATACTTTTATTTCCTATCTATTCTCGTGTTTTATGTTGTATTATTATTATTGTATATCTAGGTGTACTAATTCATTTATTTATTAGTGTTGTGGTCTAAATTAAACAAATAAATTAATTACCAATAATCTCTCTCTCTCTCTCTCTCTCTCTCTCTCTCTCTCTCTCTCTCTCTCTCTCTCTCTCTGTTATCTATGGCATATCTCTCGAGTATATATATAGCAATTATTATTATATTTCCTTATAACTACTGATAACATATATATTTAATTGAATATATATGTGTGTATAGTGTATATATTGTATACATTCACACTATATAGATATTGCATTAAATGTATTAATTATAAAATTGAGAAGGAAGGAAAAGGATGAAGAAAAAAACTATTTATTCAAGGATGAACTGATTCTAGTTCATCTATATCACTAGCCTCTCTCTCTCTCTCTCTCTCTCTCTCTCTCTCTCTCTCTCACTGTTGGGCTTAATTTTACACTTAATTATTGCACCGCTATGGTAATTAAATGAGTAATTATCCTTGTCATTCCTTCCTTGCTTTCTCCGTGTATACTTACAGTGATATACAGACCATGTAAGTGATGACACACACACACACACACACACACACACACATATACGTGTCTGTCTGTATGTATGTATATTTTTCTTCTGTATTCTGTCCATAGTGTCTGCATGACATTTCACAGTGACACTATTTCATCATCATCATTATTATTACTCATGTAGGAAAACAAATGAACGCTTAGATTGAGCAAGAAAATAATAGTGTCAGTGGTCACACCCAAGTCCTCTCTCCTCTCTCCCTCCGTCAGTGCGGTACGATATGTTTTCCCGCCCTCCCTCCCTCTCTCACTGGCTTCTTCCGCTTTGCTGAGTGACATTTAAACACACATGGGTTCACGCAATTTCCCTTTAAATTTTGACACTTCATCGGAGGGTTTAAATTCGTAATAGTTCTTTAAATTGACTCATTTCTCTCGCGCGCAGAGTGACGTTTAAAGAGCCATACTTGGGGACGCGCGATTTTACTTTTAAATTCATGGATTCTTTGTTTTGACACCATTATTATTATTATTTATTTTTTTCTATCTTCAGCCATTAATTAATAAGACGGCGGCCGTGTGTTGGAAGGTAATTTGTTTAGATATATATGAAGTGTTATTTAGATGTATTATGAAGGATTAGTTACTGATATTAGTTACGTAAATAGCTATGTCGCCTCTTTTATAGGGTAAATGTGTGTGCGAGACAGGCGTAGAGGTGTGTGTGTGTGCGTGTACGTGTGTGTGTGTGTGTGTGTGTTGGAGGAGGAGGAGGAGGAGGGGGGGGGAGGGGGTTTAGTATTGCCTGAACCTTCCTTCCTTTCAACGATAGTGTATCCTTGAAAATTTCATGAAAATTTCGACACCTCAGAATCTCATGAAAATTGGTATACAATGAGGTTTTCGGTCATGCTGAACGCGAATCTAGACTTAGTTTTATGATTACTATATTATTATAACCTATCTCATCCCTGCTTGTCTAATAATAATAATGAAATAACAATTATTTAACTTTACTGGCTGATGCTGGTTTCCTATGATAAAAATACGAGTCTAATGGGTGGGAGGAGGAGGAGGAGGAGGAGGAGAAAATAAGAAGAAAAAATGACTAAGAACAAACGAAAATATGAAAAATAACAGATTTAAAGAGAGAGAGAGAGAGAGAGAGAGAGAGAGAGAGAGAGAGAGAGAGAGAGAGAGAGAGAGAGAGAGAGAGAGAGAACATTATGGCTGCAATTATATATCCATTCCGCTATCAATTAATACTTTCCCTCTAAGTCATTCTTCCTTTCCTTCCTTCCTTAAGTATATAAGAGACACCTGGGATAGTGTTCCTCAGTGCAGCTTCCCCCTTCACAGCAGTAGCAGCAACAAGCAAGTAGCAGCAGTGGTAGTAGTGGTGGTGGTATTAAAAAAAATTACCCCTAACACCATTTTTCCTTCTATGTAAAAACTACATTTTCTATCTTGCTTTAATAATCGTGTTTTTTTTTTTTTCCTTTCTCTCTGTCTCTCTTGATATCACTTTTTTTTCTTCTTGGCAGAAATATCACGTAATGGCTGGTATGCTGACAGTGGTGGTGTTGGTGGTGGTGTCAGGCATGGCGTCAGCAGCCCCTCCTCCTACAACAAGGGGGACTTCCGGTGCCCTTTCAAGTCTAAACCCAGCTAACCACCGCGATGAAAAATGTGAGTGTTGAGTTGAGTTCTGATGAACTACTCACCGGAAACGGAAGCAAATGTAGATAATCATAATTGTAATATTTTCCTCATATTCCCACACTCCTTCTAACTTATTCTATTCCCTGTGTTTGTGTTGCTATTGTTAATATTATGATGTTTTAACGGTGGTAATTGTTTCTCCCGCAGTCCTGAACCTGCAGTTTTTACCCTTCGTTTCGCTGAGGGTTGATCCCGTGCCCTGTAGCGGCAGGAATAACAATGCTTCAGGAACTTGCGCATCTACGGGAGACTGTAGGAATAACGGAGGGAAGGCTGATGGGAGCTGTTTCAGTGGTTTTGGCGTGTGTTGTGTGTGTGAGTGTCTGTGTGTGTGTGTGTGTGTGTTCAACTAGTTGTAGTATACAGGGCCTGAGCTACACTCGTGTGATCATGTCTCCGTATCTTTAGTTGTCCAGTTTTCTCTTCAGTTGATGTATATTTTTTGCCATTATTACCTCTCCCTTCAGGCTATTCCAAGTGTGTGTGTGTGTGTGTGTGTGTATATAATCCTTACATCCCCTTCCTCCTTCCTTTGCCTTTCACAGATCAGCTGACGTGCGGGCAAACGATACGAGCCAATAATTCGTATTTAGTGAACGATGATTACCCAAGCACACTCATGGACATCGATAATTGCCAGTACACGATACAAAAGGTGATTATTACACACACACACACACACACACACACACACACACACACACACACACACACACACACACACACACACACACACACACACACACAGTCAGTCAGTCAAAAGCATTTTCTATCTCTCGATCGCTCTCTCTCTCTTCCCATAACATATGTTTATAACTGAAATATTTATATTTCTGTTTAACTACTAATTCATCTATTTATCTAACCTTCTTCCTATATCTCTCTTCTATTCTCTATTATGCTTCTGTTATCCACTCCTCCTTCTTCCTTCTTTCGTAACTTTGCAACGCAACACAACACAACACAACACAAGATAAACAAACCATAAGAATGCCATAAAAAACATTTAATTAACACTTACCTGATCCTCTGACAGGTAAATGATGATGTCTGTCAGCTGCGTTTGGACTTTGAGAAGCTGGAATTAGCAGGTCCAGACAACACAAGCAGCTGCAGTATAGATACCTTCACCTTTGTGGGTACCGCTGGAGCCAACCCGACAGTGATCTGCGGTGACAATACAGGACAACACAGTAAGTATAACAGTGAAATGAAGTGAAAAAAGTGTAATTACAGTGAAATGAGATGAAAAAAGTGAGTATTACAGTGAAAGAAGGTAAAAAAAAAGTGAGTTTAACAGTGAAAGAAGGTGAAAAAAGTGAGTATAACAGTGAAGAGGTGAAAAAAGTTAATAACAGTGATCTCAAGGCCAAGTATAGTGAAATGGTGAGAGGATAATGACTTAGGCAACAGTTAATGAGAGATAAAACTAACTGTGAACGGTGAAAGGAGGTGAAAAAAAGTTAGTAATACTAATGAAACCAATCTCAAGGCTACCTACAGTGAAATGGTGAATGGATACTAACTTAGGTAACAGTTAATGATAGGTATATAATAGGTAATAACTGGTTTTAACTCCTCCTACAGTGTATCTTGACCTAGCTGCTGGGAATGCTGCTGCAAGAATCAACATTGCCACTACTAGTACCAACGCTAGTCGGGCTTGGAAAATTAAAGTTACCCAGCTGCCTTGTGACTCAGCTAGCAGAGGTGAGAGAACCGGTTTTGTAATACTCTCCTCCTCCTCTTCCTAGCACTTTCCCTCCTCCTCTTCCTCCTCCTTCTCCTAGCACTCTCCCTCCTCCTCCTCCTCCTCCTCCTTCTTCTCCTCCTCATCCTAGCACTCTCCCTCCTCCTCCTATTCTTCCTATTACTCACCTCCTCCTCCGCCTTCTATAAATACTTGTCTAGCTAAGGAGGAGGAGAAGGGATTGTTTAATTTTGTATACCTCCTCCTCCTCCTCCTCCTCCTTCTCCTTTCATAGTAACAATTCATAATGTAATAATGATGATACTACTACTAATGATGATGATAGTAATAGTAATAATAATGTGATTACCACCTTACAGCTCCACCAAACTGCCTTCAGTATTACACAGACTACTCAGGAACCATCAACTCATTCAACTATCAGGTAAGTCAGTCAGTCAGTCAGTCAGTCACACACACACACACACACACACACACACACACACACACACACACACACACACACACACAGGAGCGTAGCATAATAACATAAGAACATAAGAAATGAGGAGACTGCAAGAGGCCAGTTGATGACCTACACGAGGCAGTTCCTTGTCCCCCACCCTTGGAATAATCCAATATTTATCCATCCCACCTGTCATCCCTATCCATACTCTGATCCAACCGTTTTTTAATATTTGTCGATTCGTCATGAAAAATATTCATTTCTAAGGTGAATTATAAAATTGAAAAACAGAATAAAGTAATAATAATGAAATTAAACCAATATAAATCATAAAATAGAATATATAAAACATGATTGAAACCGAAAGTAAAGCCTAAATAAACCATAACACAAAGAAAAACGGAAAAAGCAACGTGTTAGGCGAGGAATTCTGTCTGTCCAACGTCACTTCCCTATCATCTCTTTCAATATTTACAACTATATTAACTTTCTAATTCCTCTTTTCTTCTTAATTTCTTCCTAACAGAACACAGCAGGTCGTCATCAGTTGGCATCACAGTCCTACACACTTTGCATCAGAACGAGGGAAGGATTTTGTGGTATTAAGTATATGTCTGAACACTTCTCTCTTACTGATGACGCCAATAATCCACGTGAGTAATAAGGAGGAGGAGGAGGAAGAGGGGGAGGATAATGTGAGATTGACTGTGTGTAAAAAAAATAGTGAATGATGATTATTATACTACTACTACTACTACTACTACTACTACTATTACTACTACTACTACTACTACTATTACTACTACTACTACTATTACTACTACTACTACTACTACTACTACTACTACTACTATTACTCCTAACAGAGGCTAAGAAGGGCGATAATGATTGCAAAGAAGACTTTATCTTCGTCCCAAGAGTAAATAAAGACGGCAGTGTGACCGAACCTGATAGATATTGTGGCAGCAAGCTGGATGATATCACGTGTAAGTATATATGTGTGTGTGTGTGTGTGTGTGTGTGTGTGTGTGTGTGTTTATATTGTCATTGATCCATTTCTAACGTATATATTTTTTTCTCTCTCCCCGTCTCTTTCCTAACTTATTCCTCCTCCTCCTCCTCCCAGCCTACTCCAAGCCGTTCGAAGTAAGAGTAATTACCAACGCTGCAGAACAGACAAATGAAATTAATAATAGAGGATTCTCCATTAGATACACTCAAATACCCTGCTGAAAACACCTGCTGAAACATCTGCTGAAACACCGATTCTCTGCTTAATTAACTGAACACCCGTGCTTTACTTAATAACTGGAAGATGATTTAACACCTGTTCCTCGCCTAATTAACTGAACACCTGCTTAAATACCTGTTCTTTAGTTAATTAACTGAACACCTGAAGTTATTAATTCCTACTGAAACCTACTAAAAAAATAATCAAGATGGTTGGTTTATTTACATTGAATTCAATGAAACACTGCATACCATTGTTGTTCATTAAGTTGTCATGTTATTGTTGTTATTGTATTATTGTTATTTACTTAAGGAAAGTTTGTTGTTATTTATTCATTAATTGTTATCTTGTTATGTTATTCACTGTTTAATATTAATATACGTTTTTGTTGACTTAATTATCTTTGTGTTCATTGCTTACCCTAGTCATGCTTACCTAGTCATCATTAGAAGAAATCTTGTCGTGCCCTCACCTCCACTGACTGTGCCAGCCTCACTAAATTGCTATACCCAAGTACTTATCATACCTAGTTTTAAAAGCGGCTATAGACGGTGCTGTGATCACTTGGGCAGGTGTGGTAAACAAAATATCCCTGTGTGTGTGTGTGTGTGTGTGTGTGTGTTTGTGTTTTGAAGTCAATATTTTAGGCTCGGCATCACCAAAACAAAGCGTCAAAAAAGGTCCCAAGAAGAAGAGGAGTGACCATCCACACATACACGTGCTTACAAGGTACAAACAAACAAACAAACATTACCACACACACACACACACACACACACACACACACACACACACACACACACACACACACACACACACACACACACACACACACTTAAATAACATCAAAAGTAAGTGAAGTTGAAACACAAACACTATAAAGGAATTATCACAATATTTCTTGTGTTATTTGTGGTGAGTTTAGGATGATCACCAGCCAGGGTCAACTTGGTAGTCCACCGCTTCCACACCTGTCCATTATTTGTTTGTACTTTAGGTGGTGAATAATGAGTATTGACACAGAACTCCTGGACTGTGGACTGAGTGGTACTGGAGGCTCGTGTGGCAGTTGTTTCAGGAACACATCCAAGTGTTTACCTTAGTGATAGTAAAGAGGCTAGGGAGCATAACTCATAAGGGTGCCTCTTCTCAGTGCATCTCTCTCATAGTTGTCACAGCCATTTTTAAACGAGTTGATGCAAGGACTACACACAACAGTTTCAGGTAAACTGTTCCACCCGTTAACAATCCTTGCATCAAAGAAGTTACCTCTCTTATGGGTCCTGAATCGAGTCTTCTTAAGCTTAAAACTGTGTCCTCGCGTAGCAATGTTTCCATGGTTGGGTGCAAGCTGGAAGAATTAGGTGTAGTCAACATTTTCATAACCATGTAGAATCTTGTAGGTCTCCAGCAAGTCCCCCCTGACTCTTCTTGCTTCCAGTGTAGTAAGACCCAGAGTTGGTAGTCTTTGTTCATATGGGAGGTCTCTCAAATTCAGAACGAGTTTAGTGGCTCTTCTTTGGACTTTTTCCAATGTGTCAATGTCCTTCCGGAGATACGGTGACCAAGCCTGAATACAGTACTCCATGTGGGGACGAACCAGTGTCTTTCTCCACCATTGTTGTTCTGAAGGTTTTCCAAGCCATTATTACATCTATTCATTTCCATATAACTTAACTTGCATCGATACAGTAGTTACAAATGCTGGATCAATTTGAAACTTTTATAAACTATTAATTCATTATTATCTTGTTATTCACTGTACAATAGAAACGTTTTAATTGACTTAATTATCTTTGTTATTGGTATGATAAAAATTAACTAAATCCCATTATAATTGCATAATTTTATCCTTGTGTTTTCAGGTGTTAAGAAATGGAGAAACCAGAAAAACCCGAGGCGCCTAAGACTGTGGCAATGGTGTACGTGTGTGGAGGTGAGAACACTCGGCTTTTTCTTATATACATTAAAAGGTTACTGGCTAAGGGACAACAAAAATAAGTAAAAAAAAACCAACCCTCTCTCTTGTGGCCAGACCCTGTAAAGAGGACAGTAGGAGAAACAGAAGCAAGGGTTGGAGGTCCAGTTAACATTAGAGGTGTGTCGACAGTCACCTTTTGAAACAATTTAAGTCATAGGCAGGTGGATAAACAGACAAAGGAATCTACTCTTTGTTATATTAATAGGTTGTTAATTAAGTCATTATTTAGTATTCTTTTCTCCCCAGAGTGCCACACGGAGAATGAGATGAAGGCGCGCGATCCAGTCCGTTGTCGCAGCTGTGGTTATCGTATCCTGTACAAGAAACGAACCACAAGACTCATTGTGTTTGATGCGCGCTAACACACCTCACACCTCACTCTCTGGCTTTGTGTTTCTGTATCTGTTTATCCTCTTGTCTCTATGCCCTTTGGTTTATCAATATTTTCTTTACCTTGTCTTTCTTTCTCTCCCTGTTTTGTTTTCCGTATCAATTTTTTTAATGTGTTCCTTTTACACAGCCACACAGACACACAGGTGCATTCAGAGGACACAGACACAGACACACACAGCCATACACAGCCACACTCCAAGCTAATTCACTTGAAGAATGTTTTGTAATAAAATTCATAGTTAATTAACATGATTTATAAATAACCCCATTTTAATTTTAATTGTCTAAACTTACATTATAATCAACACAAAAGAATGAGTCTTGAGTAAGTTTATTGATAAGTTAATCACCATTTTCATTACTGCTGCCACCTCTATGTGTGTGTACCTTTATGGACGCACACACACACTAACTAACATAACCACACTAAGTTATACTCCTTAACTTACCATTACCATTATTACGACCATACAATGAACTAGAGTCAGGCTTTTAGTTACATAATAGTTGTTGAAAGTCTCCAACCAGTAAACTATTGCATAAGAATGATTTTGGTGCAATGGTGAACAATGTTGTATATATATTATTATTATATTATACAACTTTCTTGATAATAAACCATCTATTATTATTATTAGTAGTAGTACATACAAATGAATACCCAGATGGTGTTAGTGTTAATGAATAAACTACATTATTATTTATATACGAACACCGATTGTTAAGAAGAATTATAGAATCCCTTAGTGAGGAAACCATTAATTTATGTTAGGTTAGGAGAGTAACGACATGTAAGTAAGGAGGCTGTGTGTGTGTGTACCTAGTTTTGGGGGATTAAATAATCTTTTTTTTTATTACTTAATGTGCAAAGTTAAGATAAGTTCTACAAGGGGAAGCCAACTTGTAATAAGGAAAACAATTATTATTATCACTAAACTTGTATCATTAATATAAACCCATTATTTTATTTTTTATCTTATTTATATTAATATGATTTTTGAAGGATAACTAAATGACTTAAACAATATGTGAACTTTTTAATGAATATTCTTACAGTCTCGTTACAATTGATACTAAAATGGAAGTTAATATATATTAGAGAGAAGATTGTGAAAACTTATATCAATACAAAACAAATACTTACATTAATATTATACTATATTCTTAAACATGCGTCTTAGTGAACAAATGGAAAAAGTATATTATATTCTATTCTTACATAGAAGGAAATATGATGCTATTAAATACTACTAAACTAACAGGATATAAGTAATCTAATCTATAATTCCCTGACTTTGAACCTCTATAAAGGGTCTAAATAGTACAAGAGTCTGTGTACACTTGTTCATATATTTACACACACTCCTTCCCCTTAGACCAGGTTCACACAAGGCACTTTTAGTAGTCAATGGCCACCACAAAAAGTAGCTGTCTGTGTTCTCTTGGTGAAGTAGTGAGTGCATCTCATAGTTAGCAACAGACTACTACGTCCACCATTTCACACATTATTGACACAGATAAATGTTTTGACTACTTCAGAATGTCACAGGATAGCTTTGATGGTGTGATAGTGCCTCGTGTGCATGCAGTCATATAGATGTGTGTGTTCTATTTTGACCACTAAAAAGTGCCCCATGTGAACCTGGCCTTACACTTTTACACACTCATTCCCTTTCTTCCCCTTACACTTCCTGTCCTCCTCTCTCTCTGTTTTCATTCCACACTTTACAGATCTTTTTCATCTTGGCTTACTTTATAAAACCTTCAAAAACTAGTATTGTTATCATATATACACACAAAATAAATGAACTACACCATACTCAAACACTATATACTATACGTAACTAAAGAGGTGAACAACGGAGATATGGAAACTTGTTAAGATTTAATAACTGAATGAAATCTGACGCTACGAGAACATTATAAATAAAATACAATAAACGACGCAAGAAAGAAAGATGGAATACAATATAAATGAAATGAAATGCAACTTACCTCAACAATATTCAATAAATCAACAACAATATACATATACATATATATATGCAATCATTACATTATCATCTTTGTGCATTAAATCAATTGTATGATGATGATAATAATAATAATAAACACAAATAAAATAATTCCCCTCAACACAATGACTACCTAAAATAAATCCCTGAATCTAATATGGCAGAAAACTTTGACTTAATGCAGAACATTCCTAACTGTTCTGTTCACACTGTGTTGCCAGACGAGGCTCAACACCACCACACACACACACACACACACACACACACACACACACATTGTAACGGAACACTACAAGCAGAACTACTGTTATCCTATACGTTACAACACAAACAGGATTTTTTTTTTTTATAAAAGTCATATCCTCTCTTTTAATAGGCCTAATTTGGAAAAAGGCCTTGAAGTGAAAAAGAAAGAGGAATAATTACTTAACAAAACTATTCTAAGTGGGTTTATAAGTGTTATCCTGTACTTTAACACACACATACACACCCACACCCACCTAGCCGTGCCGTGTGTGTTCTGCTCCTCACTACTGCTTCGCCACCAGCTGTCATCGACCCAGCAGCACAGCAAACACAGCTGCAGCAATCTTCTCGTAACACACAAACATTAGTGCAGCGGCCAGTACAGTCTGCAGCAGCTTGGCTTCAAGACCCTTAAACAGACCTCCAGGACCTTGCACTCTAGAAAACAACATCTGCATCAGCAACAACAATAACATGGTGGGTTGTATATTAAATTGAATGTATTTTTGTGTACTAAACATACATTAAAAGGGTACTGACCAAGGGACAACAAAAATACATAAAAAAAAACTTCCCACTTGTCGCCAGACCCTGTAAAGATGAGAGTAGGAGAAACACACAGACAGACAGACAGTGGTAGAAACAGAGTCAAGGGTTGGAGGTTCAGTTAACATTAGAGGTGACTTGACACTCCTCTTTTGAAAGAGTTCAAGTCATAGGCAGGTGGAAAAACAGACAAAGGAAGAGAGAAATGAATTGTAACATTGAAACAACACAAACATCTTGAAATGAATAATTCTGTATTAATGTTCTTAAACTCAAATTGTTATGAGTGTTGTTGTGTTCCGCTGAGACTCACCTTAGGATGTACAGCATGAGAGTGACAAGTCCGGCACTCTGCGGCACTCCCTCGTAACTGTGCCCATGCTGCGGAGGGAGGAGGAGAAGGGGGAGGAGGAGGAGAAGGGGGAGGAGGAGGAGAAGGAGGAGGAGGAGGAGGAGGAGGAGGGAGGGAGGTATTAGTAGACTGCACAAACTTATATTCTATACAAATCAAAATACACAAACAAATGTATATAACACTGAATAACACACAAATAACAGTCTCCTAACCTAACACTACCACTAAAACAGTCTCCTAACCCTAACACTAACACTTGAATTGCAAATAAACAATACAATTAATCATGTTATATACACATGACAACACTTCACAAACTTATAGAAGTATGTTCCTTAAGCAAATTTCTTCTCTGTATTACACAAAAAGACGAAAATAAAGTATATATATCATTATTATTATTATTATTTCAGGTTCAGAATGGAAGGGATTATTATTATTATTATTATCATTTACTACAACAAGGTAAATTCAGTATAGACAGCCTGCAGCCTACTCACCCTTTGCTTGGCCTGCACCAGCTGTATAGGGTAGGTCAATACCGTTGCAATGGCCTTAGCCGTGGCCCCGACCATGAACACAGTGGCCGAGCTGAGGCTATGGCCACCCGAGACCCTCTGAGCCTGTCTCTTAGCGGCCTCGTACACCATGAATTGAATGGCCGGATTGACAGTGAGGATGAGAGACGAGGTACATCCTGACCAGAGACCACGTATACCCTCCTCTCGCCACACACGCCACAACCCATCTGTGTGTTAGGAATGGTGTGTGTTATGTACTGGCACCACCACACACCACGTACACACTCCTTTCGCCACACACGCCACAACCCATCTGTGTGTTAGGTTAGGTGTGTGTTAGGAGCAGTAGTAGACTTAGTACAAATACAACTTGACTTAATACAAATACAACCTTTCATACCTACCTAATATTCCCTTATACTGATGTGTGATAGCAGTAGTAGCAGCAGCAGCAGCAGCAGCAGCAGCAGCAGTAGTAGTAGTAGCAGTAGCAGTTGATGTCTTGCGCCTAGACACACCTTGCATCTTTATCCTTGTGTTCACTACCCATAAAGGGTTGGTCATCATTACATTAACTGAACCTGTGGGAGAGTTATAGTCAGTGCCGAGTAGTAGATGCACATACCTACACACACACACACACATACACACACGTACACACACATACAAAGGGTTGGTCATCATTACGTTAACTGACCCTGTGTATGCAAGAGTTACAGTCAGTGCCGAGTAGATGCACATACGTACACACATACATACACACACTACTACTACACCTTGAACTCCATGTATACAAAGTGTGTGTGTGTGTCAATATTACAACCCGAGGAAGGTGGTGTGAGGTCATTACTGTAGGAGGAGGAGGAGGAGGAGGAGGAGGAGGAGGAGGAGGAGGAGGAGGAGGAGGAGGAGGAGGAGGAGGAGGAGGAGGTGGTCACGGGTCCAGCCAAGCTAATTCATTCTGTGTCTATAAATTTATACGGAAACTACTTGGGCAATAAACCTTTTGAATTTGAATTTGAATTTGAATTTGAGGAGGAGGAGGAGGATTGGGTTGGGTATGAGATAAAAGTGTCTCCCTCTTTACACACACAAACACATACATGAACACACACATGCTTTGAATGAGGAAATTGTTAATGCCGTCAGTGTGCATAGTTTCAAAGCTAAGCTGGACAAAGCAAGATGTAGAGACGGGTCATGAGATTACTCCCCTCCCGTAAACCACAACTAGGTAAATACACACACACACACACACAGAACACACACACACACACACACACACACACACACACACACACACACACACACACACACTAGCCACCATCGCCTTGTCACACACACACACACACACACGAACACACACAGAAAACACATGAACACACAAACACACACAGCCGCAGAACACACACACACACACAAACACCCACCAGCCACCATCGCCAGCAGCAGGTCTCGGACGGCCGCTTGTTCCTTGTTTGCGACGCGCTTCAAGCCGTGGAAGGTGTAGAAGTATACAAAGTTTGAACAATACAAGGACTCAATAACTGGCAGCAACCCTCGGTAAAGTCCAACTCTGTAAGGCAAGGTTAATAATAACAATAATAATAATAATAATAATAATGATAATGGTGCAAGACTTCTATAACCATTACTACTACTACTACTATTATAACCATTACTACTACTATTACTACTACTATTATAACCATTACCACTTCTACTACTACTACTACTACTACTTACAATCCTTCCTGCCGGTAAATCTCCATCAAGAGAGAGAAAGTATTCTTGCTCGATCTTCCTTCCTCCACTGTAACAAAAATGCAATCACAAAAGTTATATACAGATACAAAATGAATCCTATAAATACAACGTTCACTCATACACTCGGATAAAAAAAATAATTACATACAAATAGACATAGATTCAAAATTATTAGAATGAATCTGAACCAAATTAAATAATTATATTTGTTTTTATCTTACTTTCTGGTATCACGGAGAGAGAGAGAGAGAAAACCATATTGACATACAAACACAATCATTGATATGAATCTGCACCAAATTAAATCATTACATTTAAAACTTAATTAGATAAATTAAGAGTATTGAAAAGTATTAAGATGGCGACACACTAGTCATTTTACACTAACATATTATTCACTCGTGTATGTTACGTATACTTATACTTACACTTACACTTATATTTATACTTATACTTACACTGTAGTCTCGTGCGTACAGTGTCCAGTGGAAAGAAAGTTGTCATGGCCACTGCTGAACCCTGCAACACACACACACACACACACACACACACACACACACACACACTTAAATTAGGGATAGAATTTTTAAAGACTTATTTTATAAATCAATTAATTCATTCATTTACCTCTCAGGAAGCATCACACACACATACACACACACACACACACACACACACACACACACACACACACACACACACACACACACACAACACACACACACACACACACACACACACACACACACATGAATTAAATAATGCATATATATTTAAAAAAGCTGAACTTTCAAAAAACAACCATGAAAAAATAAATAAATTATATAAAATACATTGCAAATATTTAATATGATATAAAATTTGAGCTTAACCTACATTGACAAATAATAGAACCTTGTTCAAACCAAACTAAATTTTACTTTTCGAAGAGAAGGTCTCACAGAAAACATTGAATATCTCACAAACTAAGAATTTGCGACATAAATGTAATTAAGAAAACCTTCTCAAAATGCATCTGATAATGTAAAATTACAACTCTGGATTTTCTAGAGCATTCAGGTGAAGATGTAAAATAATACCAATACCACTACCATACTACTACTACTACCACTACTACTAGTACTGGTAAAGTGGCAACCCAAGAAGAAATTAATCGCTTACAAGAGGATTTGAATAAGTTGTATCATTAGTCAGAGGAGTACATACATATAGGACACGGGAACAATTATAAGGAGTTCAGACTGGGAGGGCAAGAGATCAACAGGACCAGGAGAAGGACTTGGGAGTGTCAAAAGCCAATCAAGTGATGGGAGGCATAAGGAGGACCATAGAATTCAAGAACAAAGATAATTTAATAAGATTATATAAATCCCTGGTAAGACCATATTTAGAGTACTGTCAGCAGGCCTGGAGACCATACAACCAGAAGGACATAGGTAACATAGAAAATGTGTAGAGAAGAATGACCAAGATGATTCCCAGCCTGAGGGAGGACACTGGACACCTACGAAGAAAGGCTCACCAACACTGGACTGGTGTCTTTGGAAATGAGGAGACTTAGGAGTGATCTTTTAGAAGTCTTTAAGATTATGCAAGGACTGGAGGGACTGAAAGCATAGGACTTCTTTATCATGGACCGAAGAGTGAGCAGAGGACATTCATACAAGATATTCAAGCAGCGACCAAGACTTAATGTTAGGAAGTATTTTTTTTGTGCAGAATAGTGGATGAATGGAACAATCTGCCAAGTGAGGCAGTAATAGTAAAGACAGTGAATGGTTTTAAAGCTAAGATTGATCCGCTGATAAGGCAAGTGGTGGGCACCAAATGAACCAGCGAAGGCTTACTGCCCCAATCCTGAACCCACCACCTCAGGTTTACTGAAGCTGAGGTGGAGCTAGTAAGAATACTGGTACTGGTACTACTACTACTACTACTACTACTACTACTACTACTACTACTACTACAACTACTTATACTCACACATCCTCCTGCAATAGCGTGTACGAGGTTGGTGTAGGAAAGCAGTCCGTTTCCTTTCTTCTCCATAACTGTTCAAACCTTCCAAGGTGATAATTCTTATCTGGTATTCTTACCTGGTGGGCTTCCCGGACCCTGAATGTGATTGCTCGGTACAGGGACCGAGGAAGCCAGACACTGCTGGTGCGCCAACCCCGAAACAGATGTAGATAATAATAACAATATCACTCTATCCACCTTCCCTTCACCTCTACACTTCCTCTAAGCCTCTTCCACCTTCCCTCCACTTCCACTGAGTCCAGTAACTC
The DNA here is from genome assembly GCA_029783475.1 of Metacarcinus magister. NCBI lineage: Eukaryota > Metazoa > Arthropoda > Malacostraca > Decapoda > Cancridae > Metacarcinus > Metacarcinus magister. The sequence goes on along the minus strand of JAPQNM010000009.1, from coordinate 1,790,132 downwards.
CACTTCCACACCTACTCTAAGCTTCCTTCCACCGGCACCTTCACTTCCACAGCTGATCTGCAAAACAACTGTCTGGCAGTCTGACGTCTGTAACTATAACATAACATTGGGTTTTATTGATTATTTATATACACACTAACTCATTGTAAATTGTACATAAAGATTGTAAATCAATGACTATTATGAGTGTAGTAATGTAGGTACGATAGTAAGGTGTAATATTCATTATTTTGTTTTATAACAATAGGAACGGACGAGTGTCAAATGGCATAATCATCATCATCAGCCTATTACTATTACTCTTACTATTATTTACACTGTTTATTGACTCCAAAATGTCAGTGTCCATTGGTTATTTTAATACAGTTCTCTGTACAGACTTTTAACACTCTGTAAGACACACATATGATATTACAACATTACAAAAGCTCTCTACTAATTCATCTTACCGGCCTCTATACTACTAAACATTAATATTAAGTGTTTATACTAACTTAATTCATGTATACAAAACAGTTATTACAAGATCAATACTGTTATCTAAGCTGTCACTATCATAATGTTAATTTATATAATATGCGGGAATGAGATGGAAAATTTTTATCTTCATCAACACAGACAGTTATACAGACAGACAGACAGGTATTTACACTGTTTATTGACTCCAAAATGTCAGTGTCCATTGGTTATTTTAATACAGTTCTCTGTACAGACTTTTAACACTCTGTAAGACACACATATTATGATATTACAACATTACAAAAGCTCTCTACTAATTCATCTTACCGGCCTCTATACTACTAAACATTAATATTAAGTGTTTATACTAACTTAATTCATGTATACAAAACAGTTATTACAAGCTCAATACTGTTATCTAAGCTGTCACTATCATAATGTTAAGTTATATAATATGCGGGAATGTGATGGAAAATTTTTATCTTCATCAACACAGACAGTTATACAGACAGACAGACAGGTAGATAGACATACATACAGACAGTTATACACTATACAGGCAGGTAGACAACACCTGAATTAAAGGGGTTGGTTATAAATGATAATGACATAACCTCCAGCTGTGTGCCTGGGGATCACGCGCTGGATTATGTTCGCGTCAGTTTGCGCGTGTGTATTTCAATCTCCTATTATCTCCTCTCACACACTCTCTTTCATTGTCAGTTTACTCTCATACTCAGTCAGCCAGTCAGTCTGTGTGTCAGTCTCCTCTCACAGTCAGTAAGTCTGTCAGTTTGTGTTTGTCTGTGTGCCTGGGGGATCACGCGCTGTATTTTATACGAGTCAGATTGTGTGTTTACACTCTAACACTCTCTTTCCTCTCACAGTCAGTCAGTCAGCCAGTCAGTATGTGTGTCTATCTGTTATACATACAGACAGGTATACAATATACAGGCAGGTAGACAACACCTAAATTAAAGGTGTTGGTTATAAATGACAATGACATAACCCCAGCTGTGTTCCCGGGGGATCACGCGCTGGATTATATACGCGTCAGTTTGTGTATGTGTGTTCACAGTCTCCTCTCCTCTCCTCTCCTCTCACGCCCTCTCTCTCTCTTCTCACAGTCAATCTGTTTATCTGTCTGTCAGTCTGTGTGTGTGAGTGTCTGTCTGTCTGTCTGTGTGTAAGTCAGTGTGTGTGTGTGTGTCTGTCAGTTTATCAATCTCGTCTCGCCGACATGCCTGGCTTGCCTACACCCATCGGGAAGGAGAATATTAAGTCCTTTTTAAACAGTTTTGACGCCGTGCTGACAGACTGTGATGGTGAGTAACAAGTGAAGGTGGAAGAAAGGTGATAATAATAGTGATAGTGATAATAATGGTGTAATGTGTTAAGATCTGCTTGGGTGGGAATTTAACTTGAAATGGACGGAGGTAAAAGGGAAATTTTCTCTCCCTCCCTTCTTCATCTGACCTTGAAAATGTTTTAGTAAAGTGTTAAATGAAGGTGATAATAGTGATAATAATAGTGTAATGTGTTAAGATCTGCTTGGGTGGAATTTAGCTTATAATGGACGGAGGTAAAAGTGGAATTTTCCCTCCCTTCCTCCTTCATCTGACCTTGAAAATGTATTGATAATGTATTAAGTGAAGGTGATAATGGTCATAATAACGATGATAATGATGTAATGTGTTCAAACTTTCTTATGTGGGAATCTAATTTATAATGGACGGAGGTATAGTGGAATTTCCCCTCCCTCCCTCCTCCATCTGACCTTCAAAATGTGTTAATGATAATAATGATGATAATAATAATAATAATGATAATGATAATAATAATAATAATAATAATAATAATAATAATAATAATAATAATGTGACAAGTAGTGAAGAAAGGATATATCTAATAATGTGACAAGTAGTGAGGAAAGGATATATCTAATAATAATGTGACAAGTAGTGAGGAAAGGATAGATATATTATATTACTGATATTATTAATCACAGGTTTTTGTATATTGTTAAATGTGCAACGTAATGGTGACAGGTAGAATTACATAGTTACATAACCACTATTACAGGTGGGTTAGGTTAGGTTAGGCTATGTTAGGTTTAGTTAGGCTAGGTTAGGTTTGGGATACCCTAAATATATCCATTCAACAGAATTATTCCACATAATAACGATCATAGAATTTTTTTACTTAATTTATTAAAAGTGATTATGTTAGAAATGGATAGGTAGGACACATCCAACACCCGATACACCCAATACCCAACACACCACACACCCAACACCCAACACCCGACACCCAACACCCAACACACTACACCCAACATCCAACATCCAACACACCACACCCAACACCCGACACCCAACACACCCGACATCCTACACCCAACACCCGACACACTCTGTTAAATTGAACTTTACGCTGAATCAGTTCATGTTCAATACACCTTCTGCTGTTAGTTAGTTAGTTAGTTAATGGCAAAAGGAACAATTTAGCGCCAGACATCTAAGGTGATATGGCGCTTTGTTAATCTAAAAGATAGATGGTATAGCAGAGGTAATGGTTGGGTAAATTATGGGGAGGGAAAGAGCAATTAGTTATAGTCAAAGGATTAGATCAAATGAAGGATGTGTATTGGTTGTAGTAAGGAAATTATGTTGTCTAAATGGAAGACTTTCTGCTGTATTTACAACCTCATTATGAATCACATTTAACTATGCAACTTACAGTCGCCTAACTGTCACTTGTAACTGTTATATACAATTTCCTATAACACCAAACAGTTAAGGATATTTTTACATTAAACTTAACACAATGTAAAGCCTTTTAACTAACATTTGTGTATTAATTCAACCAATACTATAACCATTATCTTTTCCTTCCATCTTGTGTGACATTTGTTAGCCTAACTTGACCTAACCTGACCTGATCCTGCCCAGGTGTGCTTTGGCATGAAGACCATGTGATTGGCCGAGCTGACCTCACCCTCAATGCACTGCAAGCCATGGGGAAGAAAGTGTTTTATGTCACAAATAACTCAACAAAATCAAGAGATGATTACGTCAACAAGTGTGAGAAAATTGGCTTTAAAGCTACCAAGGTGGGTACCTATCTCTATTTCTCTCTCTCGCTCGCTCTCTCCCTCGCTCTCCATAACATTTTTAGTATTATTAAAAGTTCACATGGTTTTATTATAAAAACTAGTTATTCATTCATATTATTTTTGAGTTGAATAATGTTTGAATGTGTATATGTGTTTGTATGTGTTTCAGGACAACATACTCAGCTCTGCCTATGTGTTGGCACAGTACTTAAAGCAGCAAGGGTTCAGTAAGAAGGTGTATGTGTTGGGCATGAGTGGAATGACCAAGGAGTTGCAGGAAGAAGGAATTGAATCTATTGGGGGCGAGGTAAGGTTTTATATTCCCTTATTACTCTCACCTCTCTCTTTCCTCTTCCCCTTCCTTCCTTTCTTCTTTCTTTCTTTCCTTATTTCCTTCCTTCCTTATTTCCTTGTTATTCTCATTACTACTTTGTACTAAACTAGGTAAGGTTCATATTCCCTTATTACTCTCACTACTACCATGGTTACTAGTGCTTCTACCTGTTAATTAGTGTAATAATAACTATACACTGTATATATATTATGTAACTTTGTTTGTTCGTGTGTGTGTTTTAGAGACGTGTACACACTTATAACTCCTGTATTACTACCACTGTTTGTCATGTAGTAGAGAGGGGCTGGAGGTCATCTTGAGGGGGGGGGGCTGGAGGTCATCTTGAAGGGGGGCTGGAGGTCATCTTGAAGGGGGGGCTGGAGGTCATCTTGAGGGGGGGGGGCTGGAGGTTATCTTGATTGGGGGGGGGGCTGTAACCTTAAAATGCTTTACTTCAATGTAGTCTGAAGGCGAATATTTTAACATTGTCACGTTTAGTCTTATTCTAATGATTTATATTCTGTTCAAATTGGCGGTTAATTTGTTAGGTGAGTTAACGATTTATGATTTAGTTGTGGTATGATCTTATAAAGTAATGTTGTAGAAGTACTTAATTAGATGAGTGAGTGGGTGTGAGGCAAGCCTTCTTAATGTAGCGAGACAGAGGCATTTATAATATTAATTAACCCGAGTGTTCACTAATGACCCTAACAGAGATTAATTATCCTGTGTTTAGTGTCTCATCATATATTATTATTATTATTGTTATTGTACTAGCCTCCTGGCTAGTACAGTGGTTGCGCGCTGGCCTTGCATTTGCTTGGTTGGCAGATCGAGTGCCCACCCGGGCCCGTGATGCTTAAGCTGTTTACTGGGGAGGAACTGCTGTGGTCGGGCACCACAGTGGTGCAGCGGTGGTCCACCACGGCTGTGAGGCATAGACCTCTAAACATAACCTAGTAGTAGTACTAGTAGTAAAACAAACAAATTATTATTATTATTATTATTATTATCTTGGTTCTGTTCTCGGTACACTTTCCAGTTTATTGTATTATTTATTGTATATAATTTAACATTGATTTATTGTATTATTTATAGTATATAATATAACATTGATTAATCCTTGCTTTATTTTCAGCCGGAAGTTAATTTATTACATTATTTATTGTATAGGATATAACATTAACTAATCCTTGCTTTATTTCCAGCCTGAGGTTTATGATGGTGGGAGTTTACTGAGTCATGGGGAGAAGATGCAGCTTGACCCTGAGGTCGGCGCAGTGGCAGTGGGCTTTGACCCTCACTTCAGCTACCTTAAGGTCATGCGCGCTGCCTCCTACTTAGAAAGGCCAGGATGTCTCTTTCTTGCTACCAATACAGACGAGAGATTTCCAGCGGCTAATATGGGGCTCGTGTTTCCTGGTGTGTGTGTGTGTGTATGTGTGTGTGTAACCCATTAATTAACCCATATCTTGCTTATTTAATTAAGACCATACACTATATTCTTTCAAGCTATTTATTTATTTATTTATTCTCCTTCCCTCCGTCCTATCCTAACATATTTATTCATTTATTTATTCATTCATTCATTCTCCCTCCCTCGTTCCCTCCCTCCCTCCTTCCTTCCCTCCTTCCCTAACATCCTCCTCCTCTCTTTTCTTCTCAGGTACTGGTTGTGTTGTGCGTTGTGTAGAGACAGTAGCAGAGCGGCCGGCTACAGTCATGGGTAAACCGTTCACTAATATGTTCACAGTCATACAAGACAAGGATAAACTGGACCCCAAACGCACACTCATGATCGGAGACAGGTGAGTGTGTGTGTATGTGTGTACGTGTGTGTGTGTGTGTGTGTGTGTGTGTGAGTGTGTGAAATATTGTGTTTAATATTATTCCCTTAATTTTATGTTATGGAAACTTAGAAGTATGGACAGTCAGAGAAGTACAAGAATAATGGTTACAATGTAGGAAAGTGTTTTGATGAAAGGAAGGATAATGAATACAATGATAATAAACAAAGTATTACCTAACAGAATAGGAAGAAATAACGTGATACATTATATTTATAAAGGTGTCGAGGATGTGGGTGGAAAGTTAGGTTATTAAATGAGAGAACAGAGTAGGAAAAACACTTGACAAAAACAATGGTTAGGAGATGGAGGGGAATGAAGAGACATAATAGGCTTGTTTTCTTAATAAGTCAATATATATTTAATAATGTTTAACTACATACCATGAAGTACACAACACACACACAAGCACACGGACGGACGGATGAATGGACATGAATCAAACTAATGAAAACTATTATGACATCAAAAAGACATTGAAGTTAGACACCAGATAGACATTAAAAAAACAAACTAATGAAAACTAATATATGTGTTTTGACCTCTTTAAGGAAACTGCAAGGAACGAACATAAGACTAGATTCCCTATATTACAATTCATCTTTGTTGTGTTCGTGTACTAATGAAAACTATACCATACTACTATTACTGATAATATTGATAATGATAGTGGTGGTGGTGGAGTACAAAGGAGTACAAAGGAAGAACAAACATCAACAGTCCTACTAGACCTAACGAGGCTGTCTGTTTAGCTACACTACTACTATAATATCTACTTGATAGAGACAAAAGGACACCAAAGTGGAAGGCTGGTGTATGTGTTATGATGGTGGTGTTGTAGGTGGTGTTATAGGTGTATATGTTAAT
>JAPQNM010000009.1:1771010-1773510 GCA_029783475.1 Metacarcinus magister | reverse complement strand
CATACAATGCAAGGAAGGATGAGTAAGTATAACCTAACTTAACTTAACTTAACCTAACTTAACTTAACTTAATCTAACCTATACCTAATCCAACCTCATATACCTTTAGGGACGGTAGGCATTGAGGGAATCTGTCTTATCAGTTGACCTTTTTATCACTATAGGTTAAGACTGAGAAGGAAATAAAGAAAGAATGTAGCTATATCTACCTACTATTATTACAAGTCTACAAGTATTAGTTTAAGTTGTTGTTTTTTTCCAGCTATGAAGATGATCCTTACTCCTTTGGGGATATGGTAATGGGCGCAGCGGCTTTTGCTGTACCACTCGCCTTGCTAATGTCTGCTCTGCCTGCTAGCTTCGTGCCCATCGTTGTAAGGAGGTGAGTGTGTGTGTGTGTGTGTGTGTGTGTGTGTGTGTGTGTGTGTGTGTGTGTGTGTGTGTGTGTGTGTGTGTGTGTGTGTGTGTGTCCTTCCTTCCCCCCTTCCTCCCTTCCCTCTATCCATCTAATGACTTTCACTTTTTAAATGCTGTCTCTGCATCGCCTCCCTTAAGCTTATCCTTACAAACAATACGTAATGCTTCCCCAGACGTAGTTTTGATGACGGGCATGAGATGACAGTACCGTTGGACCCCTCAGAGCTGCCTCTCCTCAACACTATCATGGATGGAAAGGACTTGACAACGCTGATCGCACCGCAATGCCAAAGGAAACTGTTCTGTGAGCTGACCAAGATCGGCGAGAGTGAAGAAGCGTCCTTCATGCAACGAGCTTTTTACTACGTGGCTATGCTGTGAGTGTGTGTGTGTGTGTGTGTATGTGTATGTGTGTGTGAGAATGTTAGTCTTTTTATACCCAAGGATATTATAGTGTTTATTTTAACGTAATTCAATGTTATAGTAGTGTTTTTTTTATCATTCCAGGACGCCAGATCGGTTCGCCCGTCGTGTGGGTCTCGCCAGGACATTCAGAGCAGCGAGAACAGGAGATTGTGAGAGCTTACTGTGTCAAGAATCTGGACACCTCTCCTCTCTCTCACCCCCTGCAGCCCTTCCTCCCTCTAACCACCTCCCTCTCGAGTCACCCTCCCCCTCCTCCTCCCCCTCCTCCTCCTCCTCCTCCTCAGACTTGCAGGCGGAGGAATAGAGGATTAGTTGATGAATCAGCAGACTCAAAACTTATATTTATTGTTTATTTGCAACAGTGACTCCTGACTGTTGACTGACTGGCTCTTGGCCTCACTCTCTCTCTCTCTCTCTCTCTCTCTCTCTCTCTCTCTCTCTCTCTCTCTCTCTCTCTCTCTCTTGGTAGTTGTGATGGTTTGTTTGTTTTTTTTCTTTCTGTGCCATAACAGTGCCTGCCTCCTCGCCTTTGTGTATCACTGCGCCATGTGCGTATTTATCAACACCTCGGCACTGCTAAGGGAGGTGAAGGAGGTAGGGCAATGCGACTCTTTTGACTGTGATACCCAAGACTCAACATAACATTAATTTGTCCATTCATTACAGCATGATCTCATTAGACGTGGGTTATAATGACTAGGTACTAAAAACAATACGTAGGTAGCTATCGCAAACCTAACGAACATGATTTGTAAACACTGTAACGGAGACTTATATAAGTGTTGAAATAACGTCAATTTTCACGTCAATTGAGAACTTACTGTAATGATTGGCCTGGACAAAGGTGCCGTTTTTTTTTATAGTTGTGATGACGAAACCTTTTCTTCCTCCCTCCCTCCCTCCCGTCTGTCCTTCCCTCTCCCCCCCAACCCCCCTTACACTGTACTGACAACTGACGTGAGCAAATCGTCACTCCACAGAGACAGACTGAAACTAGATTGATGCCCACGTGTTTCTGAGTTCTCAGCCGCACGCACTCACACAAACAAACACACATTACCCATAGTTACGGAATATACAATTATTACCAGCTGCCCCTTTAGAATATATAGAAATTAATCATCAATTTATAATCATTTGTGTCAAACTTAATGTAGGGAACAGCAAGCAAGACATTAGATGTGTTTTGCATTGTGTTAAAGACCAAACTAGTGATTCATTAGTGAATTATCAAGGTTATTAGCGGGGCAGCGGTGAAGATAAACTCTAGTACCGTATCATAATGAGCTCAGACTGTTAGTTATATAATGAATTAACACTTAGATGTGATAACTGCACGTAATAATTGCAGACATTGATTGCTCAATTAGACAAAATTCACTCTTCCTTCTACTACTACTACTACTACTACTACTACTACTACTACTACTACTACTACTACTACTACTACTACTACTATTACTACTACTACTACTATTACTATTACTATTACTACTACTACTACTATTACTACTACTACTACTACTACTACTACTATTACTACTACTACTACTACTACTACTACTACTACTACTACTACTACTATTACTACTACTACTACTATTACTACTACTGCTACTATTACTACTACTACTACTACTACTACTACTACTACTAC
>JAPQNM010000009.1:1743510-1766010 GCA_029783475.1 Metacarcinus magister | reverse complement strand
ACTTTTATATTAACGAGGAGAGAAGGCGTGACTAAGGTACTTGTCACGTGATTCAGTTATATACAAACACCTGTAACTGTAACTGTAACTGTAACTTTAACTATAACTGTCTTGTCGGTTATTCATGTGTTTATTCCCGCCAATGTCAACGTCTTTATGTGTCTGGTTTAAAATACATACATACATACACACATACACACATATATACATACATACATACACAGTGAAGCAGTGTTTATCCTGTTCCTTGGATATTTATTACATACATACATACATACATACATACATACATACACACATACATACACATAGTATCGTTCGGCCGACACCCGTGCAGGGAGGGCGGGAGGGGGGAGGGGGGCGCAACCAGCCTCTGTTATTAAATACTAAAGGAAAGACCTTGGAATAAAGGCACCACCAGCCACTGTTATTAACTATTAAAGGCACCACATTCATTTAAAGGCATTTAAAGGCACCACATTCATTTAAAGGCATTTAAAGGCACCACATTCATTTAAAGGCATTTAAAGGCACCACATTCATTTAAAGACATTTAAAGGCACCACATTCATTTAAAGGCATTTAAAGGCACCACACTTCCATTTAAAGGCATTTAAAGGCACCACACTTCCATTTAAAGGCATTTAAAGGCACCACACTTCCATATAAAGGCATTTAAAGGCACCTCTTCATTTAAAGACATATAAAGACGTGCCCTTTTCATCCTTGGTATAAAGTTATCATTTTGAACTGAATTTCACCTTTGAGAATAATACGCTAAATGTTAATTAAAATTCCGACAAGACACCATTATCATCAGCAGCAGCAACACCACAGAGAGAGAGAGAGAGAGAGAGAGAGAGAGAGAGAGAGAGAGAGAGAGAGAGAGAGAGAGAGAGAGAGAGAGAGAGAGAGAGAGAGAGAGAGAGAGAGAGTATTATACTATTGAAGAAGTATAGAGATGAGTACTCGAGATGATTGTGTTGTTATGGTACAGTAACGTAATGTTGATGCCGGTATTAATGCCTCTTTGGTATCGTCCGCAGCATGGAGTGAGCGCGCGCCATGCCGGGCCGGGCTGCCACCGCCACCCTCCTGGAGGAAGGGATGGGACCACAGGATGACGGGGACACCTACGGCTTCACCCCCCCGAGGGTCGCCGCCCCCCGCAGGTGGTCCAGCAGCCACAGCCTGCCTGCCCCCTGCTCCCCCCCCCACACCCGCAACGCAGGCCCCGCCCCACGCCCACAGGCCTACCGCAGCCTACGGGGCATCCTGACGAAGGCGCAGCCGGACGAAGCTAACCCCAGGCGAAGCGGGACCACCAGGGACTACCAGGATCAGGGACCAAGGACCCCCAGGGACTACCAGGAGGGTACTAGGTGGGCAAACAGACCCTACCAGGAGGGCCCCAGGGGCTCCAGGGACTATCATTATGATCACACTGGCGCCAGGGACTACCAGAAGTCTAGCAGAGGCAGCAGGGAGTACCAGAGTGGTGGTACTAGGGACGCCAGGGACACCAGGGAGTACCAGGACTCCCCCAGGGCAAACAAGGATTACCCAGACACTACTAGGGACGCGGCGGAGTACCCGGGGACAGCCAGGGACGCCGCCTTCAGCCCCTCCAAGCCTAACAGAACCTACCAGGACCTGCCCAGGACACCGAGTGATTACCAGAATGTGTCCAGACCAACCAGAGGCTACCAGGAGACCACTGCCAGGACCACTAAGGACCTAGAAGGCATCCCTAGAGCCTCCTCCAGGGACTACAAGAACCTGCCACGCCCTAGGTCTATCAGGGGCTACCAGGGGACCTTCCACGAGCCCCCTAGGGAATACCAGGATAGGCCTAGGTCCTCCAACAGGGCCTATCAGGATAACCACACCGCCAGGGGCACCTCCAGGATCACTACCAGGGAATACCAGGACTCCCTAAGGGGCACTAGGGACCACCACACTTCCAGGAGCAATGGAGACTACCAGGATATACCCAGGACCACTAGGGACCATAACTCCCCTCGCTCCGTCCCTAGGGACTATCCAGACCTAACTAGGACTATTACTAGGGACTCCCAGGACTCAACCAGAAGTACTAGAGGCTACCAGGACACTGCCAGGCCTACTAGGGGCTACCAGGATGCCTCTCACATAACTAGGGACCATCAGGGATCAGGCAGGGTTACCAAAGGCTACCAGAGCATACCCAGGGTTACCAGGGACTATACAGATACTAGCACTAAGGGAACCAGGGACTACTCAGATACCACTAGTACTAGGAGTGCCCGAGGGACCACCAGGGACACACTCACCTCCTCAAGGTCATTCAGGGATTACCAAGGGACCAATAGGGGCACCAGGGCAGCTAAGGATTACCTAGAGCCTTGCGACGCCTTGCAAATCCTGAAGGGAGAGAGGACGAAGGAGGAGAAGGAGGAGGAGGAGGATGGAGCTGTACCTCACTGGACGGATGGAGGAGGAGGAGGAGGTACAGGAGGAGGTACAGGAGGAGGTACAGGAGGAGGTACAGGAGGAGGAACAGGTGGTGGTGGTGGTGGTGGTGGTGGTGGTAGCCATTATGATCATTACCAACGCCAGGTGTCCCCTTCCCCTAACGACACCCGTACCTTACCCCTGCCAAGGACCCCTGTAACACCCCAGCAATACTCTGGGCAGGATGTACAGCCTCCAGTCTCCCCCTCCCCCTCCTCCCACCAACCCCAGCAAGCCCCCTCACCCCCCCTGCATAACCACCAGCCCTCAACTAGCTACCATCATATCCACAGCTATCAACTCTCCAGCGGAAGCAGACAAGCCTTGGTTCGACCTCACGCTAACCAAGGTGTGTGTGTGTGTGTGGTGTGTGTGTGTGTGTGTGTGTGGTGTGTGTGTGTGGTGTGTGTGTGTGTATGGAGAAGAAAGCGAATATTTTTTCGTAACATTATTGGAACATCTCGTTTTTTTTTCTTTTCTTATGTACATAATATTTGTACTTTCCTTAAACAACCCTCACACACACACACACACACACACACACACACTCACACACACACACACACACACACACACACACACACACACGTACTAACCTTACAATACCAGCATCACCTCCTCTTCCCTTCCTTCCTCTACAGGACACAAGTGCCGGGACTGCATGAGTTGTGTGCCGTACGCCACCCTGGTCGCCACCGTCATGTGCTGCGTGGGCGTGGGCGTGTTCTGTGGTACCATGCATAAAGGAACCATGTTAACCTTACGTCTACTAGAGGAAGTGTTCAACCTGCATATCACATGGTAGGTTAGTGGGCGGGGTGGGCGGGGCGGGAAGGGAAAGGGAGGGGGAAGGGTAGGGGGGAGTGGTAGGCTTACTAATGGCTTACTAATGGCTTATATATGGCTGGAATAAACCTTAATTTGCCGCCACCTTTAAATTAATATTTTTTCAATCACTGTTGTTGTATGCATTCTGCTTTATCTAGCGTGCGCCTCCCAGTTGTTTGTTAAGCATTGCATTACTGTACATTTCATTCCCACTGCAGGATGGAGCCAGTACAACTCTCCTTCATGGTTGTGGGCGCCGGTATGGGTGGGCTGGGCCTCATGATCCTATGCATGGGTTGCCTGTCTACTGGTAACACTTTGGACCGTGTTTACCGTACCTGGCGGGCAAGACTGGGAGGAAAGATTACCTGCGCGCTTGTAAGTGTTAGTTTAGGTAACGTAAGTCTGGTTTTTTTTTTTAATTATCCCTTCATTTTTTTCTTGGTAGTTCAGTTTTTTTTTCTTTTATTTACTTTATTTACTGGTCGGGAGAAGACACTAATGTTATCTCCATATTATTCAAGCATTGTTTTATCGCAGCGACCTTAAATACCTTCGCTTCCCCTTACAACCTTACTACAATGATTAAATGTGTTGTGTGTGTGTGTGTGTGTGTGTGTGTGTGTGTGTGTGTGTGTGTGTGTGTGTGTGTGTGTGTGTGTGTGTGTTGTTCCCGCAGTTGATGAGTGTCGCGTACCTGCTCACACTCGCCTGGCTCCTCATGTTCGCTGGTCTCATCATCGTCACTATCTTCTACACGCTGGCTTGGTTCCAGTGTATTAATGTGCCACACACGGAATGCATCGACTACAATCAATTCAGTGAGTATTACAGTGATTCTAATAGACTAGATTATACAACACTAAGCTAGGGGAAAGGTAAAGTATTTCAGTGAAGTGTTACAGTGATTTTACAAGACTAGATTACAAAATTAGGTTACGTGTTACAGTGAAGCAAAGCAATTTAGTGAGTATACAGTGCTATTTTTTTTACGTATTTTTGTTGTCCCTTTAAATGCAAAATAAAAATAAATAAATAAATAAATAAATAAATAAAATAAAAAAGCTTGTTTCCGTGAAGTATTATTACAGTTTTAGCAGCAATGGTTATGGTGATCCCTTCGCATTGCAGGGCTTAAGCAGACTTTTTTTAATACGTATTTTTGTTGTCCCTTAGCCATATAAAAAAAATAAATAAATAAATAAAAAAAAACGAAAAAAATAAATAAATAAATAAAAAAAAGCTAGTTTGAGTGCATTAATATTACAGTTATAGCATTGATTCTTTCACCTTTCAGGGTTTTTGTTTCCTCGGAGTACCATTGAGGAGGAGAAACGGGTGTGTTCAGGTGGGAAGAGAAAACTATTTTGTAAAGATTTCGTCAACAACGGTGAGATGATGTTTCTGTTAGCCACTGCCTCGGCCCTGTTGGTGATTCTGTCTCTGGTGAGTGTATATCTGTTGTCTGTTGTTACACACACACACACACACACACACACACCACACACACACACACACACACACACACACACACACACACACTACAACAAGGACAATTAGGTGAACACACACATCCATAGCTGGTCTTACCTTTATATACGTATAGTCGTGTGATGCTGATGATCATTACAGGTCCACTACCTCATGTGTCTGGCAGCTAACTACGCCCACATCAAGGATCACAGTAAGCTGATGGAGCTGCAGGAGTTACAGTTCTTGCACGAGTCTGAACTGTCCACCTTGCCCAAAGATCGCTTCTAGGGACCTTGCCAGAAACTTGGGTCCACGCACCTAGAAGAAAATATGGTAGTAAGAACTTGGACCTTAACTAACTCAACGGAAAGTCATGCAGGGTCACGCAGGGTCACGCAGGGTCACATGGCTCAAGGAATTAACGTACAGAACTACAGTAGAATCCAGTTTAACTCCACCCTAACTATCATAACACCTCACCTAACCCAAGTTGTTTGTGATCATATTAATGTACTTCTACACCCAATCTGGCTGGCCTCTGATGCGTTACATTGTACTGTACTAAAGTGTACTGTTAGGCTGGTGTGTGATGTGTGTTGAGGTTCGTAAAGAATACAATAGTAAAACCTGGTTAGCAAAATTTTTGAGTTATCCCAAGTGCAAAAAATCTATTGGACTAAGATTCGGTTATCAAAATTTTAAGTTATTTGACGTAATTTTCCCCTCCACCGACTCCCTTCCTCTCCCTCCTTCCTCCGTGTGGTTAAACATGATTCTACTGTATAATGACAAGCAAAAATGACATTATCAAACTCATGTATTGACACAAACACGTGATAATGGTTTTTTTTGCTTTTTTTTTCTACATCACAAAGCGTTGGCGCCAATATGGAGGCTAAAATGGACTGTCTCTTGTCGAAAGTTACTGTACCATGACATAACAGGCAAACATGTGTTGCCAGCACCTAAATGTTACTTTGAAAACCAGTACATGTGCGGCAGTGAGTGAATCATTGCCAATTGGTGTTAGTACTTGGTGCAGCTTGTATGTATAGAGCTTGTATGGTAAGTATAAATTTTTGTATGTATATGCTAGTAATTCCTGAACATTGTATAGATATGTAAATGTTTGCTGTACCATATGAAAGGTTTAGCGGCAGTAGTACAGACCCACAGTCCTTTCCCTTCCCCCTTCCCTTCCTAACTCACAACATATTACAACTATAACTTACACGCTCAACTATAACATATCACAACAACATATCAAAGCATTGTACCAACTATAACCTGAGTAACATTTCCTAACCATCGCTGAGAGACTAACTGTAAACATGGCATCAGTTAGTGTGGTGTTAGTGGTGGTAAATGTGCTATAACTACACACCTAACCACTTGCCAGGATACGAACCCATGTTATCAGTTAGGATTGCTACGCCCACAACCACCCTAACCCTACCCTCTCCCAGCTATTTTTATATTATAGTTTGAGGTTGACAACTGCTGTCTGTGTTCCCTTTCACTGCTCACTCCAAGAAACACCTTCATTGTGATGTATGGATGGATGGAAATTGTAATATATTTGTGCTTGTTGTAAGTGTGTGTATGCTACTTAGACTTACGGTGTGTGTGTGTGTGTGTGTGTGTAGTCTGAATATCTGATCTTTTTCAACAGTCTGCTGCGAGTCAATGCTATTTAGGTTTACGTTGTGTGTGTGTGTGTGTGTAATAATACTGCATAAACTCACTAATATCTTCAACGTGATGCAATATTTCACTGCATTAAGGGAACTCTTTTTGTAATGTAATATAAACACTTGACATTTATACTCTCGACTCCCAAATATTTAACTCTCTACCTGATTCGGTTTTTCTAATTCCTTACAAATGGAAAATATTTTGAGGTACGTTTGTATTGTATATGAACTTTTTGAAATAGTTTTCTTAATAGATGAAACCGTGGTGGTATATAGAAAATAATTTAAGTTATATCACTGTACCAAACAAACATTACAATTTGCAATGAGACGGTTACAAACTTTTTTATTTATTTTTTTTTTAACCAAGTGAGTTTAGGTTAATTAAATATATTCAAGGCTGATGGTGGATAGATAAATGAGTTATCCCACAAATAACAAGGTTTGGTAAGACTAACTAACATTACTTCCCAACACACTGAATGCAATAATACAGACGGGTGAAGATGATTAAAGAGTCTTAATAAAACGAGAGGAAAGGCTTAATAGTCACCTCGCTTCGATATCATTGCTTAATTATTGGGGGTATTTCATTTTATTTCAAGTGTTTCCTATCCTGTTTCATATCTGTTTCATATTCTGTTTCATATTCTGCCTAAATAACCTTGATCAACACTGTGTATGTATATAAACTTTATATCCTACTGAGCTTCCCAGATCCTCGCTCCGATACCATTCCTTAATAATTGGGGTATTTCATTCTGTTTCAAGTGTTTCCTATCCTCTTTCCTATCCTGCCTAAACAACCTTGATCAGCACTGTGTATGTATATAAACTTTATATTCTACTGAGCTTAAACCACTGTGTTCTGATCTGTGAATGAAATGCGTTTGTTTGTGTGTGCGTATAAATATGTACGCACTTTCAGTGTTGTGAGATACACTCTATATACATTACACTCTCTGCTGTATTTCAGTGAATTTGTTATGTTCTTCCCTGATGTACAGTGTCGTAATGTTAACAGTGTTGTGAGATTCAACTTGTGACGCCCACCTCAGACCAGACTCTCAGCCTCAGACCAACACTTGTATGCTAAGGTTAAATGCACAAGGATATCCGACTTCAACGGAAAATCCTGAGGAAGACTGTATTGATACTTTAACTTTAACCTTTTGGGCTGTGTATCCTTGTGTATATATTCCTTGCTTGTATGTAAGGATTATATACACAAGGATATGCGACTTTAATGGAAAATCCTGAGGAAGATTGTATTAACATTACATCCTTTCAAATCCTTGGGTTGTATATCCTTGTGTATATAATCCTTGCTTGTATGTTTCTACCTTCCACAGATCACTATACTAAAATCGCTGACCCTTCAAGTTCAAGATGAGTGTAAGTAGAACCACGATCCTACATACTACATGACCACATAACATCATGTGGTATGTGAGTGTTTGTTTGACCTCAGGAAACACAGACTGTGTGTGCCTTGACTGTCAAGCTCAGACTGTGTGTGTGTGTGTGTGAATGTGTGTGTGTGTGATTACCTTCGTGTATCATGTCCCCACAAACTGTATCTATATAGTATGATGCCAGTCTCTTTGTAATAAATTGTTGTATTTACTGTCTTATAAGTCTTTTGAAAACATTATTCTGTATGTGTAGCGAAGAGATTGGTAAAAATTTGTTTCCTTAACCAATCAATATCTCGTTACCTTTATAATGCACTGCAAATTCAACCTCAGATAACAAGTTTCTGAAGTTAAATTTGCAGTGCATTATAAAGGTAACGAGATATCGAGTGGTTAAGGAAACGAATCTTTCCAAACAGATTTATGATCTAATACATAAATACATTCTTCCCACCGCCATTACAAAACAAAACACTAAATGCTATATCAACATAATAAAAGGATTGACATTAGTGGATATAAAAAACTCACTAATGTTTGTAAAGGGAACGACGACAAGAGAAGAAATATCACTTAAAGAAAACATTTAATATCTTCTAAATGAACCTAACTTGAACCTACTATTTTGGTTTGTATAATTTTATATCTATATGAACCAATAACATAACCTGGTTCGCTAAATTCTACAACACCATTTCGTATGATTCTGACATTAATTTTCGTCACAATTGCATATATAATGAAATATTCTCATTACCCAAACAAGCCTGGGGACCTGTGGGAATGCGGGGTTCTGGGGGGGGCGGGGGGCGGGAGAGGGCAAGACATAGGAACATAAGAAATGATGAGACTGCAAGAGGCCAGTTGATGACCTACACGAGGCAGTTCCTTGTCCCATCCCACCTGTCATCCCTATCCATACTCTGATCCAACCATCTTTTAAAGCTACCTATTGACTTACCACTTACTATGTGTCTACCCAGCCTATTCCAATCGTTCACCACTCTGTTAGTGAACCAATATCTACCTAGGTCTGTCCTGAATCTAAGTTTTTTCTAGCTTGTACCCATTTCCAGGTGTCCTATCCTGACCACTAACACACTCACAACACAACACACGCACAACACAACACACTCACAACACAACACACTCATAACACAACACACTCACCTTCATCTCTATCCTTGTAAGTCACCATGTCCTAACACATATTTTACTGTACCTAACACTATAATTAACACTCTTGGATGTAAAAAAGAAAATTATGGTGTTTTCTTTATATCCAACCACTATTAATGGTGAAGAATGATGTGTTACTGCTCCTCCATCCCTCAAAATGACATGTAGAGGAACAGGGAAGGTTTAAAACGAAAAAAATATTATCACCAGGTCAGAGGTCGTCTAGCTGCTAGCGGTCACAACAACAAGTTAGTTACTACCTTATTACACCTTCCCTGCTAATCCCTGCCGCCCTTCCCTACAGATACTACATGGTCACACTCACCTGTCCTGCCACGTAAAGCTGAACATAACTTTAAACACCATTATTAGTACGGTGTTAAATACGGGTGACTGTCACGGCGGTAAGGAAGGATGATTGACCCTAAAAACAAGATGCCAGAATCACTAACTTAACCTAAAATTTCTCTATTAACGAGTGTGCAATATACTGAGGGTCACACTAACACTTCTTCCTGTGCTATAACTACAACTACAACTGCAACTAAAACTAGGCTACCTGTACACTGCTGTAACTTCCACGTATATTCTTGTAATGACTCTTACAGCTCAAAGCAGTTCATAACTAAACCTTCCCTACCCTCACCAAGTTGAAATCAATGCTCATACAAAACATGGAATATCTTACAAACCAAGAATTTGCGACGGAAACGTAATAAATGAAAATCTTCTTAGAATTTATGAAGTAATGTAAAAATATATCTTTGAAGTTATAGATTGAACAAATGAGACTTACTTTAACTGTTCTCGGCTGTAACCTGCCTTGTGTAGGTCATCAACTGGCCTCTTGCAGTCTTCTCAATTCTTATGTTCTTATAACCTTTGATATTCTCACTTAATTACAGTTTTAACACCAGTTCCACTTTACATTGACAATAATAACACCGGGATATATAAGGAATTAACACACTATTATTGTTTATGTTAAAAAATACCGAGATTCCTTGATAAGTTTGAGATGTGATAGCTGACGGACGTGCAGAGGAAGTGTGTGTGTGTGTGTGTGTGTTTCAAACCTTCAATATCTCGAACCATTTCTTAACTACCGACTCCCACGTAAAGTAATCTGATTGGTCGAGTTCATTTAACTACCGCTTAAACGAGTGGTAAATAATTTTTTATTTTTATTTAAAGGGGCAACAAAAATACATTAAAAAAACCTTATTCCACTTGCTGCCAGAGCCTGTAAAGAGGACACTAGGAGAAATTATATTGTTTAATAGAGAGAGAGATAGAGATAGAGAGAGAGAGAGAGAGAGAGAGAGAGAGAGAGAGAGAGAGAGAGAGAGAGAGAGAGAGAGAGATACTACTGCTATTACTACAACAACTACAACTACTACTACTGTTACTACTACTACTACTGCTGCTGCTACTACTACTTTGGGTCAACTAATCAATAGAACATCAGAATGGGCATGAAAACATTTATTTATTTATCAAAAAACGTGAAAATACTAATTATGCAAAGTTAATATTTTATTCTTAATTAAGGAGATGGGAAAGATGGAAATAAATATTACATTCTCCTTGTTGATTATTACCATTTTTTTTTTTATTAATAGTCGAACACATTTAGGGTGTAAAAAAAAATAATAATAATGATAAAAAAACATTAATACTTTGAACGATCTCTCTTGTGTGTTGGTGGTTAAAAATAAATAATAGATAAATAATAATAGATTCTCCTTCTCAATTATTGCCTTTTTCTTTTCTTTAAATAGTCGAACACATTTTGGGGTATATATATATATATATATATATATATATATATATATATATATATATATATATATATATATATAGATATATATATATATATATATATATATATATATATATATATAGATATATATATATATATATATATATAATATATAAAAAATATAATAAAAAAAATAATAAAATAAAATAATAATAATAATAATAATAATAAAATACTTAATATTTTGAACCATTTCTCTTCTTTCCCTCACTAGCATAATAATAATAATAATAATAGTAATACAAATACAACCAGAAAATATCAATAAATGTCACACACGCACACACAAACACAGTCACACACAAACACACACACACACATATATATAAAAAAATGCAAATTGCCACTATCACAAAAATAAGCTTAACTTGTTCTAAATTGGTAATGTAAATTATATCTATTTGGTGTTAAGGGAGCTTGGCAAAGAATCTGGCTTGGCGGACAACGACTCTGTGTTACTGGAAGGAGAGTCAGTTGGTGAGTCCTTGCCATTCTGAGTCACCTGAAATAATAATAATAATAACAATAATAATAATATATACTTTATTTCAGAACCAAGTGACTGACTGGACATCAATATTCTATCTACCTTACACTACTCTCTTCATTTTTTCACTAATAATAATAATGATAATAATATAGACTTTATTTCATCTGTTTTTGTGTAATATAGAAAAGAAACTGACTGAATTCTTGGCTTTCTTAAGGAACATACTTATCCAACAGCATATTACCTTAATAAAACTACATTCCATCTACAATACATATACAACCTCAGACTATCAGACAGGATAACTAAATAGTGCAATACTACTACTATTACTATTATTACAATGCTTCATACAGTTTTGCAGGATCCAATTTTGTGATACGCCAATTTTGCAACCAAGATATTATGCTGAAAAACATGGATAAGGCGTGAATAAGAGGACCCATTCATTAATTATACATTTAATAACCTAACCTAACCTAATACTCTACACTTACCTTCCTCTTCACACAAATTAGCTTGGGCACAGACCCGCTGCCGCTGCGCCGCTGCTGCTGCTGCTGGTGGAGGCCGGCTTCACTTTGTTCTGTGAGGCGGGAAAAAAGTTGTCGTCAATTGATTAAACAAACTAAATAAATATTGACCTTATAATTGATTATATTCCATTTACTAATACAATACTCCCTCCCTCCACCTGCCTCTCACCCCCCTTTCCTCCACCTTCCTCTCACCTCCCCCTCCACTCCTTCACTCTTGCTTCCATTCTCCAGTCTTGGTTTCTTATGTTCGTCTGAAGTCTCGCCGTCCTCAGGTTTCCGCTGCTGACACAAGGAAAGGAAATTACAGTGTACGTAATTATATATATACACACACACAGACACAGAAACACGCGCACACACACACACACACACACACACACACCAGCTTACCTTGCGGCGTACTTGACACATTAACGGCTTTGCTTCTGTTTGTTTCCTTGGTGATGTTTCCTCATCATCCCGCGCTTGTGCAAACACGGCTCCTGAACCTCCCGGACCTTCACCCTGACCCAACAACAAAGCCTGGAGGAGGAGGAGGAGGAGGAGGAGGAGGAGGAGGAGAAGGAGGAGGAGGAAGGGGAGGTGTATGTGAATAGAATAGAATATATTTATTGGCTTTAAAAACAAAATAAAACATCAAAATATTAACTAAAAAGTATACATAATAAAAAATAAATAAGAAAAATATTTACTAGAAATGTTATGATAAATATTTAGTCCTCCTTTCACCTCAACAAACTGAAAACTGGTCTTAAAAATGAGGCTAAATCCTTCACAACTTTTACACTGTTTGTTTTGCATTGAAAAGAACATATTTGTGTGATGGTGTAACACTGTAATGTGTGTGTGTGTTACCTTGGCAGCTTGTTGTAGTCGTTCTTTGGACAATTGTTTCATTTCCTTCATGTCAGTAATCTTGTGTTGTACGTCCGGCAGCAGCTGTTTCAAGTCTTCAATCTCTCCTTCCTCAGTGTAAAAAACATCCTTTCTTTCTGCCACTAGAAAAACAATACTTAATGTTAATAATACTCAATGTTATAAGGAAGGAAGGAAGGAAGGAAGGAAGGAAGGACAGAAGGAAGGAAGGAAGGCAAGAAGGAACGAAAGAATGATTAGATTTTTTTAAACATGAAAAAACAATAAATAAATAAATCCATACAAATCACCAATACATACATTCCTTATCCTTGCGTTCCTTAGTCCAAGTTTTCTTCTCCTCCTTGAGTGTTTCCAAATTCTTAATCTTGAGTTTAATAACATCATGAGCAGCCGTGTAGTGGTGACAAGCATCTTCATAGTTGTTACAAAGGTTGTGAGCCAGACCGAGCTGGTAGTGAGTCTCAGCGAGGGAACGGTCATCCTTAGACAACAGTTCCTCCTGTAGATACAACCACACCTTTACCCAACACACCTAACCTTACCTAACACACTACAAGGACAGTACACTCTTCTGCCACTGTCTCAAGGGATATACACACACACACACAAAGATATATATAAATAAAGAAATAGATATATAAACCGTACATAATATTAGAGTATATAGTCAGACCAACCATACACTGCGGGTGGCGAGCGTAAACAGTCGGGAATTACCCTTTTACAGGCCTGCCACGTGTCTTTTAATCCGCATTGTAGAAATGTTTCAATATAAGTAAAACCATGGCAGACATGATCAGGAAAAATGCATACACGTTTATTCATAGTATTATAATGTATGTAGAAACAGTAAACTTATAATGGATAAGATATATATAAACATATAAGGAAACGTGGCATACATATTTAACAGTGTTGCTAATAAAAAGCAGTACCTATTAATGAACTTCCCTTTCGTTTTGGGATGGATAAGCAGTTTAACAATTGTATTTAGATGATATCGTGAAGGAAAGTACGATAAAATAAGCTGAAATAAGTAAGAAAGAAAAATACATTGAAAATACATTGAAATCCTAGTTGTGGAAATACTCCCAGACACGCTCGCGGCCTTGACCTGACCATCAGTGTGTGTGTGAGTCCACACCCGGATGTTGCCAGATGCCTCTTGTAAATTTTTTAAAATACGAAATTGATTTGAGTTTGTGCGCAAATCTCTACACGTGGCACCGCTGTCACACGGGTATTCCCCACGATGGTCACACCCTGACCAAGGCCTAAGGTCGGTCTGACTATAGTTTAGTGTGTGTTTTACCTGCATAGCGAGACACTTAGTGAATTCATTAACAGCGCCGTCATAATCTTCACTCTCCATACACACTTCACCGAGACTCAGCCGGATCTGTGCACACTTCTTAACCACCTCCGGCTTGTCCTGCTGCTGCCTGCCGGGACAAAGTACAACACTGTAATAACCTACACCTCTACCTAGACCAGGGATTCTTAAAGGGGTGGATGAATAACCAATTAGTAAGCAAGTCACAGCTTGTATTCCTGCCAAACACACACACACACACACACACCTACACAAACACACACACTCACTTTTCAAATATGACCCGGGCCACATCCAGCCACTCCCAGGCACACTGCAGAGTAGACACATTTTCTTCTTCTTCTTCAGTATTTTCACCTGCAAATAATTGTATATTTAAACAACCTATACAAATAATTATTCATTTCAATAAAGTATGATTCTAATGTGTATGTAATTTTGTTTAGTTATAAGCAAACATGAATAATTAGAATGCAGTTAGTAGATGATATTTCAACACTGGATTTTTTTTTTTTTATATATATATTGACTTTAATACATTTTAAATTGCTGAGAAGTTAATATTTTTTATACGTAAATTTTTGATATCTAATATTAACGGTTTTTGAAGATTATTTTGAAGTTACTCACCTCCTTCTTCAGTGTTGTCTTTCTTCTCACTTTTATCATTGTCTTCCTTCTTCTCTTCCCCTTCCTTCTCCTTCTCCTCTTCCATTTTCTTCCCTCCCTTCTCCTCCTCCTCTTCCATTTTCTTCCCTCCCTTCTCCTCCTCCTCTTCCATTTTCTTCCCTCCCTTCTCCTCCTCCTCTTCCATTTTCTTCCCTCCCTTCTCCTCCTCCTCTTCCATTTTCTTCCCTCCCTTCTCCTCTTCCATTTTCTTCCCTCCCTCTTCCTCTTCCTGGGACTCTTCACTCTCCTCTTCTTCTTCCTCCTCCTCCTCTTCCTCCTCTGTGCTTCCCTCTTCTGCAGGAAAACACACAGGTAATAAAACAAATAAAAACACCAAGGTAGAGGAAGTCTGTTTGTTTGTTAATTTTTTGTGGAATTATAACACTGAAAATATTTGAGGGACGGAGCGCACACACACACACGCACACACGTATACACACACATTCCTCTTCCTCCCTAACCTGCAAAAATTGGATTCACTACTACTGCAGTGGCCTCCCAACCTATCAACTCCTGTGTTTTGCCAAGACTCACAGGAGATTCACATGTGCTAAATGTTGCCTGGAGAGGTTCAATGACGAGGAATGGTTCTTGGAGGCAGAAGCAGCTAGGACACGCCAGGAAGTAAGACTCAAAAGAACAGGATCTCTACCAAAGCCACGTAAAATATGGAGGACTTATAGCGAGGGTAATATTCCGAGTTATGCTGAAGCATTGGAGGGTAACAAATCACCCATAGATACCCAGAGTCCTGACCCTACATCCCCAGGACCTTGAGCTACACAGGTAGATGCAGAATCAAATTTTGTTCTGGGAGACTCCCCTGAAAACATAAACTTTAGTCAACTCAGTTCAACAAACCAGGTACAAATAAGTGCTAGTATAGCAGAAACACACATGGAAAGTAATGTACCCAACCACCAAGATGGAGGTGAGGAAAGGACTACTAGGGAGGACAACACAAATAAAAAATACAAATACTAAACCAGTTCAGACGATAGTGTGTAGGTACTATCGCAAAAACTGTTGCAAATATCGCACAAGTGGAAAGGGCTGCAGATTTGCTCACCCAAAGCCATGTCCCAGGCTGCTGAAATATGGCCCTAAGGGAGAAAAAGGCTGTAAATTAGGAAAAAATTGCTCGCATTACCATCCACAACTTTGTCACCAATCAATGTCAGAGGGACGGTGTGACAAACCGGTGTGTCGGTACACTCACCTTCAAGGTACAATGCGCAGAAAAGTTGACAGAGACCGTGATCAAAACAACATAAATGCAAATGAAGGAAAGTCAAATTCAAATTCAACGCATACAAATCGGGAAGCACCCAACAAAACTAGCCTTTTTTTAGATCAAGACATGTTAAGCCAGCGGCTAGATGGTTTCCAACAGCAAATAAACAAAATTCTTCAACACCTCGTCCATCAACCTCAAGTACCTCATCAGCAGTACCTAGTTCAACAACCTCCCCAACAACAACACCAAATACATCACCTCCCACAACAACACCACCACCAACAGCAGCAGCAACTACCTCCTTTGCAAATGCAACATCAATAATCACAACAGACCACACAAAAACTTCAAAGGGCCTTACTCATATAAAGAAACACAACCAGGCCTCAGTTCGATCAGGAACGAAGAAGCTGCTAGCAATGCAAATAAACTGTAACGGTCTGAAAGGCAACAACAGCAAAATTAAATTCCAAGCAGCTGTTAAACAACATAACCCAGACATCATTTTTGGGTGTGAATCTAAACTAGATGAAGGTACTCCTACATACTCAATTTTTTCTGATGAATATGTAGTCTATAGGAAAGACCGCACAGGAAATGGTGGAGGAGTATTTCTAGCCATAAAAAGTGGTATCATTGCCACAGAGAGGCAAGAGCTTGATTCAAATGCTGAAGTGTGTTGGGCCTCAATAGAATTCACAAACCATGGATGTTTATACATTGGCAGCTACTATAGGCCTCCAAGTGCTACAAATGATGCCCTGGAACATTTACAGGACAGTATTAACAAACTGCTGACACGTAACCCAAGGTTACCATATATAGTGTTAGCAGGTGACTGTAATTTTCCGGACATTAACTGGGAAACAATTACTACAACAAATGTAAGGACACAATCACAACACAAGTTTATTAATCTTCTTAATGAATATGGCATGGCTCAACTAACCAAGGAAATAACTCGTCCAGAGTCAGGTAATATTCTGGATTTGGTGATGACAACAAATACAGAAATTATTGAAAACGTGCAAGTAAAGCCAGGCATTAGTGACCATAGCTTAGTCCTCTTCAATATCAACATGACCCCGAGGACTCACAACAAACCACCAAGAATTATATACAAGTATGACCGAGCAGACAAGATTAGAATAAGTGAAATTTTTCAGAATGCAACACAAAAGTACTTTTGCAACTCACCAAATGAACGGTCAGTTGATAAAAACTGGAAATTCTTCACTGAGACAGTTACTAATGCCATGTCATTGCTCCCTTCACAAACATCAAGTGGGAAACCCAGTTATCCGTATATTACCAGAAAAATTCAAAGGGAAATGAACAAACGCGACAAACTGTACAAAAGTGCTAGAGCAACACAATCTCCACAAGACTGGGAAAAGTATAAAACTAAAAGAAATGAAATACAACGTATGATGGAGAAAGCTTACAATGAATACATGAATGAAGTGATTGGTGATAGTTTACAGAAAGATACAAAGAAGTTTTGGTCATACGTGAGATCACAGAAACGAGAATCACTGGGTATCCCAACTCTGAGAGATGGTGAAAAACTATACGTGAGTGACCCAAAGAAAGCAGAGGCACTTAACAACCACTTGTCATCAGTGTTCACAAAAGAAGATCTAGTTTCCACTCCTCCAAACAAAGGTCCATCACCATATCCATCCATCCAAGACCTAACCATCAGTGAAAACGGAGTAGTGGAACAACTAAGGAAACTCAACGTAAATAAATCAAGTGGACCAGATGAAATACCAGCAAGGATGTTCAAGGAATATGCTGAGGAATGTGGACCAATGCTGACTCATATTATGCAAAAATCATATAACACTGGAAGCCTTCCTGGAGACTGGTTGAAGGCCAGAGTAGTTGCTATACATAAGAAAGGGAAGAAATGTGACCCTTCCAACTACCGGCCAATATCGCTAACATGTATATGCTGTAAGATCATGGAACACATTGTCCTCAGCCACATGGCAAAACACCTGGCAGGCAACAACACCCTAATAAATGAACAGCATGGTTTCCGTGAGAAATTGTCTTGTGAGACCCAACTCATGGAAGCAATCCATGACTGGTCCCTGGGCATCAATCAGAAATGCCAAACTGATGTTATATTCGTGACACATAACTACAGCAGGGAGGCAAGTGTGACCCAAATGATCACCACACTGGGATGGGACACACTCCAAGCCAGACGCTGTTTCCACCAAGCGGAGATGTTTTACCGCATCCATAGTGGTACTGTAAACATCCCAATGCCTCCAGAAATCATAAGAAAAACACCTGCTGGAGCAAGCAACCCTGACCACCACTTGTACAGGCAACCCAGTACACGGGTTGACCCTTACCTGTACAGCATGTTCCCCCGAGCTGTACACTTGTGGAACAAATTACCCCAGGAAGCAGTCACAGCAGGCAACTTACAGGAGTTCCGGAAGGCAGCACTACCAGCCATCCGCCAATCAACAGTACCACCTACCCTGAAGTGCCTGTAGAAGACAAGTTCTACATCCCAGGACAGCGACACTCGCTTTTTAGGGATTACCTAACTCAAGACTCAAACAACCCTAACTTAACACCTACGACTGCTTGCTCCGTCCAGGTCCGTTCCTAACACTCCTGCTTCCTTGCGTGACAGTTCCAGCAGAGCATGTCCATAGTGGTAGTAGGCGTCACCACACTCTGCTGCCTGCTCACCATACACCTCCACCAACGCCTCAACTGCTGCCTGGAAACAAAGAACAAGAAGAATGATCAATAATAAGAATGATAATAATAATAATTTAGTCTTTTTATGTCATACAGAAGAGAAACTTATTATTACACACACAGACACCCACACACACACACCCACCTTGAAGGCCTTGACAGCAGACTTGAAATCCTCAACCAGCATGTGTCGTTTGCCTTGTGAGAAGTGGTTGAACGCAGCACTCGCCGCCTGACTGAAAAACACACAACACAAGGACTTCATCAGAACACAAGTACTCAATCCTTAAGTTACACACACACACACACACACACACACACACACACACACACACACACACATACAAGGCCAATGAGCAAGCAGCCCAGTTGGATCCAATGACACGCCAGTCAAGTCATAAACAGCAGGAGTATTAACACTTTTCAAAACTGTTATGACCGCCACGTTCACAATGTAATGAGAAGAGGCACACCTTACCATCCCTAGGCAGCCTTGCACCTTTGGTTATCACTAGGTGTTGAGTCACAAGGCACACCTACTTTACAACACCATTCAACAATAACAACCTCAAACCATGGAAAATTTGAAGGGAAAACTAGATTGTTACTGGAAAGAAAATATTGATCACCTCCCACACTGATCCAGTTTGTGAAGACGCCATCCAGTGTTGAAAAGTTGAACATGGAACAAGTTAATAGTGGCATATAGGCATATATATACAGATCAACCTGAGTATAAGAAGTTTTAAAATACAAGGTATATGACTATTGATTACAATAGTATACTGCAAAATATATATAAATATATATATAGTTAAACGTACTGATACAGTACAATAATATAAATGAATTTGCAAAACTACTAACATCTAAAATACAAGATTGACAAGATAGTTACTAGAATAATTTGCACTGCACATAAATCTACAAAATATATAATATGTACATCTAAATGTACTATCACAATAACCTTACACATACTAATACATAATGCACATAAACATCCATTCTGTGTAATCTTACAAATGAAACCCTAAATTAATAATAATACTGTTATGCACAGAACACAGTTATAGAGCATAATCAACCTAACATAACTTGAAAGATGCTTTACCAGGTACAGGCCGTAGGAATAGCGGATGACTACGCGGTACGACTGCCGTATCTGTAAGCACTTCAATTATTATACTTGTTTGCATGAATGAGTGTTTAATACCAAGCAGGTGTACACATCCTTAATTACACCCCCCCTGTGCACCTGCTTACCCTGCTGGAAGGCCTGCTGTCTTGCCAGTCATTGAATAAAACCTAACCTAATGTAACCCACCTTGGACTCTGCTGACAAGATCTGTTTAGTGTATAATGTTCCCTTAAGTAATGAAGCAAGCTAGACCAAGCTAGGCTAGGTTAGGTTAGGACAGGCCAGGGTATTATTATGCTTGAAACACAATACAAATCAATAACAACATCATCGATACACACCAACAAATACAAACATGAAAAGAAGGAAAACAATAATGATTAATATCAGCCACAAGAAAATATATAATTTGGTGCGGGAGAAACATTACCGAACATGGCCTGTGTGAAGGGTGAGTGCTAAAACGGCGTATGTCCACATCTTTCCTTCTTTATGTTAAAAATAGTTCTCCCTCAATAAACACCAGTAACACCAGCCTGTCCCTAACACCATTAATACCATCTTGACCAGGACACACCGCCCGTATACTGACAACCCAACCTGACGCAGACACGCCATCACAATATAATGATGTTAACATGGAACTGGAGTCACAAGTCTAGTCACGGGTCTTCCATAGGCAAGGCAAGGCAAGGTAAGGCAAAGTAAGGTAAGGTAAGGTAAGGTAAGGTAAGGTAAGGTAAGGTAAGGTAAGGTAAGGTAAGGTAAGGTAAGGTAAGGTAAGGTAAGGTAAGGTAAGGCAAGGCAAGGCAAGGAAGCCACCTGCTGTCTATCCACTCACACTTTGGTATCTGAAGGCGACGCTGTAGGTGCAGGCGCCGCAGTAGTAGTAGTAGAGTCAGCCTGGGCCTTGGTTGTAGCCTTACTAGTGGCCATGATGCTGTGGACTTACTGGACTCACGTTAAATAAACACAAAACAATAACACTTTGTCTAGCTCTCTCACGGACTCTCACACGGACCAATGTCAACAAGCTTTGCCGCCAAAAAATATAACATTAATTGCGCGCCAAAACCTTATAACACAATATACGCTTTTGTAAATATATTAAAACTAGTATAATATGTCTATTTATTTATAATTTACTAGGCCGCATGTGTTTAAATGTTTGTTTAAAGCAATTACCTTCAACTCCAACACCAAAATATAACATTAGTTGCGCGCCAAAAACCTTATAACTAAACCTTATATTAACACAACATAACGCTTTTGTAAATTTATTAAAACTAGTATAATGTGTCTATTTGTTTATAATTAACAAGGTCACATGTGTCTAGTCTAGCTAGGGATGTGCACTTTCTTGCCTGTGTTTAAAATCGCATTGAAGATATTATATTGTAAGTTAAAACTATTCCAATAATAACAAAGTTCTGATGAATAATAGTAATAGTATAAAAATAAAGTATATTAATTAATCTGACTACAGTTATATAAACCTTAGAACTAAATGTTGAATATTCCTTACAGTTCCTTACAGTTGTACTGGACGCAGGCCTAGGCCTCTATGTCTAGATCATCTTCTGGGTCTTGTTCATTAGCGTAAAGACTTATGTGGTGGCCTGGGCTGATTATTAAATTGTCTTCAAAATTATATTTTACAGGTTGATCTTTCCAGAATTTGTCGAGTCGCTTTTCAAATGTAATGATACACCTGATATTATTAGTATTTCTTTCTACGTACAGTTCTTTAATGCAATAAAGATATAGTTATGTTTTATTCAGTGTTGTTTATATATATATATATATATATATATATATATATATATATATATATATATATATATATAAAAGTGACACCAACCCAAGTTCAAGTCCAAGTCTAGACCTGATGGTGATGGATTGAGTGACAGTTGTGGAATGTTAAGCTGCTCCTTTACTATCGATCAGATGGACAACATACACTAATCTCATTATAATTATACATGTTTCTGTTCAATGAATTATTCACTACTAATTGCTAACAATTTATGCAAGATAATGAGTTAATATTTAGCTGTAAAAATTGTATATTACGATAGAAATAGGTATATTTTTTTATCGATCAAAGCGAACATTGATAAAATATATAAACTAATGAGTGAACCAGTAAGTTGTTTCTGTTATGACTTTACAAAACCTTACACGGCCTTAATAAACACTTTAATACACACATGGAGGTGATCATTATATGTGTATAGTTGTAATGTATTATTTTAATGTAATTAACTTTGCAATTATTGACCTTGAAAGACACAGTTTGGTTTTCTATTTCATTACGGGTTAAGTCGAAACATTTTGACAAAGGCAATTCAGATAAATTTAAAATATTGAAGAAATAAAGACAATTCATATGATAAAATTATAATTCCTGGCAACCTATTAAATAGTTACATATATAAGTATTCGTGTAAATGATCTTAAAACAGAGTCGTTGATGAGAAATTAATAACAAAAGAAAATATTATGACGAACGATAACAAGAGACACAGGCCGTCCCTACACCCCCCCCCCTACTCTCCCTCTCACCCCCCCATTTGCT
>JAPQNM010000009.1:1726010-1728510 GCA_029783475.1 Metacarcinus magister | reverse complement strand
GAGAGAGAGAGAGAATAGAGTGTCAACCACGAACAGTACCACAAGAAGCACCACCTCTTCTCCTCCTCCTCCTCCTCCTCCTCCTCCTCAGTTTAGCTTCATCAGGTGGAAAGGAAGATCACTTAAGTTAATTATCTTTGTTGCTTCAAGTAGAGAGAGAGAGAGAGAGAGAGAGAGAGAGAGAGAGAGAGAGAGAGAGAGAGAGAGAGAGAGAGAGAGAGAGAGAGAGAGAGAGAGAGAGAGAGAGAGAATAAAAGATGTTGAGAACACCAATAGTGGATAATGTAAGGAGGAGGAGGAGGAGGAGGAGGAGGAGGAGGAGGAGGAGGAGAAAGAGAAGGTAAAGGAGAAGAAGAAAGAGGAGGAGGAGAAAGAAGAAAGAGGAGGAGAAAGAAGAAGAGGAGGAGGAGGAGGAGGAGGTAGAAATCTTTCCTTATTCAAGTTTAGGTCAATATTTTTGTTTCATTTGAGGTTTGAAACACCCATTGTAGCGAGCAATTGTATGGAGGAGGAGGAGGAGGAGGAGGAGGAGGGAGAGGAGGAGGAGGAGGGGAAGGAGGAGGAGGAGGAGGAGGAGGAGATAAAACATAAATAGTGAAACGAAAATGTTATAAAAATGGAAATCAAGAAGAAAGGCGCAAGGAAGAGGAGGAAGAAGAGGAAGAAGAAGAAGAGATGATAATAATAATATAATAATAATAATAATAATAATACTTACTTAGTGTGGATATGAACATTATGACGAAGCCAGCAAACATTGGAAGACTGTAACCAATCCTGGAATACAAACAACAACAACAATAATAATAATACATTAATTTATATCCTTCCTTTGCTATCCTACGAACAAAAATATGTCTCTAGTATATAACATTGATTATATTCACATTATAATTGTAGTTAATCCTAGGAAAAAGACATTATTATTATTATTATTATCATCATTACACTCTCTCTCTCTCTCTCTCTCTCTCTCTCTCTCTCTCTCTCTCTCTCCTCTCTCTCTCTCTCTCTCTCTCGCAACTCAATACCTGTAATTAACAAGCCTTGGAGACAGGTAATTGAGTAACATTTTAATCACAGAGTTTCAGAGTCACTTTACATAGATAGATACATAGATAGATAGATAGATAGATAGATACATAGATAGATAGATAGATAGATAGATAGATAGATAGATAGATAGATATATTACTTAGTTAATATACAATAAAATATTTCTATTAGGCTATGAATTTAATTTTTCTCTCTCCCTTCCTTCCTTCCTTCCTTCCCTTCTTTCATTCCCTCCCTCCCTTCCTTCCTTCATTCTCTCCCTTTCTCTGCAGGTCGATAAAACACACTTGACCTCTCTCTCTCTCTCCCTTTCTCTCTCTCTCTCCCTCTCTCCAGCCTCAGGTCATCTCCATTACTGTTCTCTCCCTCCCTCCCTTCCCTCCCTCCCTTCCTCTCTTCCTTCTCTCTCTCACAATGCTTTCTTTTAGTCTCTTAGCAAACTCTTGTGCAAATTGTTATTCTCTCTCTCTCTCTCTCTCTCTCTCTCTCTCTCTCTCTCTCTCTCTCTGTCTCCCTGTCACTCCTCCCACAAACAAACACAAAGGGATGAGAGAGAGAGAGAGAGGAGAGAGAGAGACGAGAGAGAGAGAGAGAGAGAGAGGAAGAGATGAGAGATGAGATCGAGAGAGAGAGAGAGAGAGATAACGGGTATTCTTTTATGCACTGACGTTATAATCATCAATATCATTATTATCATTATTATTATTGCTAATATCTTTATCACTATCATAATTACCATTATTACTACTATTATTACATCATCATCATCATCATTAATATTATTACAATCATAATTATCATTATCATTACAATATTATAACAATTATCATGGTAATTATTGAAATAATTTTTTGAATCCTAAAAAAACAGTGGTATGCTTTTGGCGCTAACTATCACGTCAGTGCCTGGCTGCCCGCCATGGGACCAGGTGATCCAGCGGCACGAAGGTACACTGGGTCAGTCATTCCAGGCCACTTAGCACCATTATATCAGGTATTTAAGTGAACTAAACACTTACTAAGTACTTTCAGTTAATTAACGTGTCTGTCATTGCATTATAGCGTGAATTATAACGTTTTATATGTGGTGGGGGCGGTGCGAGGCTAGGCGGGGCTGGGAAAGGTGGGGCGGGGCACGGCACGGCGGGGCTTGGAAGGGTGGGGCGGGGCACGGACTTCATGTTATATCTTCATTATTAACATATATATCACTAGTTTGAAGACTAGATAGCGTACAAATAATAATTTCTACCGCTATTATTCATGCTGAGTGCACTTATTAACTTGCTAACTGCATGTGAGAGTGGGCGGGGGGAGTGGTGGCGGGGATGGGCGGGCGGGCGGGCGGCGGGGGGGGTGGGTGGTTGGCGGCCAATGTGATGGGTTGCATCACTATGTATCTATAAGTAGTAGTGGTACAATACTTATACTTATATTTACTTAAA
>JAPQNM010000009.1:1715326-1720910 GCA_029783475.1 Metacarcinus magister | reverse complement strand
GCGACAACCTATGTATGGTCTTCAGTAAGTGGTGATGAAATATACTTCTCTTATTTCTTTGATATAATTAATTGTTCAGTTACGTTTAAGGCATATCTGTAACATTACATGTTCCTTTTTAAGTCACATTTTGCGATGTT
Organism: Metacarcinus magister; assembly: GCA_029783475.1. Lineage (NCBI taxonomy): Eukaryota > Metazoa > Arthropoda > Malacostraca > Decapoda > Cancridae > Metacarcinus > Metacarcinus magister. The sequence goes on along the minus strand of JAPQNM010000009.1, from coordinate 1,720,770 downwards.
TCAGATACTCAAGACGCACCCAAGAGTCTGAGTGTGGATTCAAGCAGCAGCCTCGAGTCCCTCGTCAGCTCCGATGACGAGGATGAGTCCGTGGTTGCTCCACCACCGCCGCCGCCACCCTCACAGCCCCTCCTGCCCCATCGCCCAGCCCCACTCCTGCTGGGTCGCGGTGCTTTCTCCAGCTACGTCAGGAATCGTGGTGAGCCTGACGGGGCGAGAGCCTCCACCAGCGAACAGAAGGGTCGGGAGAGCGACGCTGCCTTCACGCCTTCTCCCGTTGATCCCGTGGCTAAGTATTCTCAAGCTTTCCGAAATGTTCACGGGCCTCCCAGCGACACCGGCTCCCCCCAGCCCTCCCCTCGCCTCTCCCTCACGCTGGCACACCAAAAACAAGATCCGTTCCATGTACACCTCGGCGTCCCCAGCGAGTGACGGAGGCGGCAAGCGGCCAGACAGCTCGAGCAGCACCAGCAGCATGACTGACTGGGAGAGCGGCCAGGCTACAGTGCGCCGCCAACCACTGGCCAAGCCCATCATCGCTCCCAAGGCCCCCGTCCCCACGCACAGCAGAGTCAGTGATGTTAGCGCAGGGTTCATGCGGCCCCAATACGTCACTATCAACAAGAGCAACTCGCAAGCATCGTCCGGGTTTGAATCACAAAGTTCAGATTCCGACTTCGGACCTCGGCGGACGGGTACGGTGCGCAGTGTGTACACCACAGTCGGCAGCGCCGCTACGCTAAGGCTCAGTAAGGGTTCCACCATGGACACCCTGGACCGCCTCAGTGTCCGCACGGAAGTGAATCGCCCCAGCCTTGGTGGGGCACGCGGCCGCCGTGACCGCAGCAGTGAACGAGAGTTGTCCGTAGAAGCGGTGGAGGTTCAAGCATCCACCTCTGCCGCCGCCGTACCTACTCCCACGGCCGAAGTCCCCGAGGCCCGCCCATTGGTGCCTGTTAGGAAGATGCCGGAGGTACAGCTCGACTCTTCCATCGGTAAGCTGCTGCGTCCGCGAACTAACCATGCAGCGACCATCCACGAGAACGATTCGCTCTACAACTACCGATCAGGCGACGAAATGTCCATGAAGATGAGTCATATGGGCCACAAGAGCATTCAGGACCACATCATCGCCACACAGATGTCTCGCCTTAACAGGGAGATGCCCATCAGTGACGTCTACCACGAAAGGAACCTGGGCCTTGGCCTCGCACCGCCGCTCTCCAAGCTGCTCATGTCTGCCGCGCAGCCCATCGTTGCCGGTGACCATGGCGATGCTGAGAGCAAGTCTGCCTCGGAGGACAGTTTCGGTAACTTCGACAAACTGTCCCTCGCTGATGACAATCAATTAGCATTGCCTCCAAAGCCTGATTTTAAGCCAAAGCCACCGCCTATCCCGCCGAAGAGGTTCGGCCCCAAGCCATGGGTGTCTGCCCACCCACAAGTCCCCAACATGGGAGTGACTCTAGAGACCTCTGCTGGGTTACCTCAATCTAACATTGTTTCTGAACTCAGTCGGCGAGACGAGGGCGACGGCCGCTCCATGACAGACTCCCACTACTCTGGCTACTCTCCCTCCAGGAACAACGGTATCAACAAGCCAGGAGACCTTAGCGGACCTGTGCCCTCCTCCTCTCAAAGCAGAAGCTACTATGACCTAAAGAACAGCTCGGTTGTTGGTGGTGCCGAGCGGGAGCAGGATACCCTTGGCGCCCTCCCTTCTGCAGGCATGGCTGGCATGTCCTCAAGAGGAGACGAGCCGCTCCATCACACGGTCGCGGAACTTAACACCTACGCGGCCTTCAACCCCGCCTACGAGCACGACGAACCCATGAGTGTCGGTTCAGTCGGGGCTCGCATCGGGTCCTCAGAGATCGCCGAGTATATGGAGCAGCTCCTCGGCACCACGGAGCCCTCAGAGAATGACCAGTCTGACGAGGCCTCCGAGGCGAAGACCAAGACCTGCAAGCGGCCGGGCAAGCATCCATCAGCGTGGAGCAAAGCCAAGACCCACAAACAGTTCTCTCATACCACCCAACAGTCCTCGTCTTGCTAGCGTTTACTACTTCGCGCCGGCAGCGTCAAACCGGCGTCGTCACTCTGTACATAGTGTCAAGGACGATGGAGGAGGCGATGGAGAAGGAGAAGGAGGAGGAGAAAAAAGAAAATGAGGATGGGGAGGAGGAGTAGGAGGAGGAGGAGAAGGAGGAGAAGGAGAAGGAGAAGGAGGAGGAGGAGGAGGAGGAGGAGGAGGAGGAGGAGGAGGAGGAGGAGAAGGAGAAGAAGGAGGAGAAGGAGGAGGAGGAGTGCGCAATAAGTGGGGGCGTCAATTGGCGTCACCCTGTCCTGTCTTTGCCAAGTTTGAGTGCCAAGTGAGCGATGCCATATCAAGGGTTTGGGAGACAAGGACTCCTGGGGACATCCTTCGGTGCCAAAGCATTACCTATCCGTCCCTGCCATGCGTGTCTTCCCAAAGCAGTTCAAAGACAGTGATCGAACTCGGTGCAAAAGAAACCCTTACTTGAGCTTAGATCATGACGGAGTGTTTTCGTTCTTTACTTAGTTTGTTTTCCTTCATGTGAGGTGCCAGAAAAGAGGGATGTGCAGCTTCAAGGGACTGTCTATCTCTTCTTTTCTTTTCTTTTTCTTTTGCTCCTTAAATTAGCAGTCTCCTTTCCGCATATGTATACAACTTGGTTTCTTTTGACTTTCCCATCAACTGTCCCTGCCAACTGTCCTCAACACGGGCATTGTAACGCTGCACTACCTCTCTACATAACCAATGCAAATTTTTTACTGTAGCTCAAACTCACTGCAAAATCTCTGTCATCGCCGCCAAATTACATTAAGATTCACTCTATGAAGAAATGAAAGTAAAAAGTAAATAACTAAATGGAAAAAAGGTGCCTTAGGTATCAATTTTTCTTCGTTACATAACGTGTCAGGTAAATTAGTCACCTGAGAAATGTTACCTGTCATGGAGGTCATCGAGGAGGAGGAAGAGGAGGAGGAGGAGGAGGAGGAGAAGGAGAAGGAGAAGGAGAAGGAGAAGGAGAAGGAGAAGAAAGAGGAGGAGGAGGAGGAGGAGGAGGAGGAGAGGAGGAGGTTTTGGTGGAAGAAAAGATAAATGGAGAACATGACTCAAGGTTGTGAGGGAAAATCAATACCCAGTGACAGATTACAGTTGAGAGCGAAAGGTGTGTGTGTGTGTGTGTGTGTGTGTGTGTGTGTGTGTGTGTGTGTGTGTGTGTGTGTGTGTGTGTGTGTGTGTGTGTGTATGTGTGTTTGTGTGTTTGTGTGTGTGTGTGTTTGTGTGTGTGTGTGTGTCCTAGTGTTTGTGTGCGTATGTTTATGTGTGTTTGTGTGTGTCTGTGTGTTTGTGTGTGTCTGTGTGTTTGTGTGTGTCTGTGTGTTTTTCTGCGTGTGTGTATGTGTGTGTGTGTATGTTTTTGTGTGTGTGTGTGTGTTTGTATGAGCGGTGGGAAGATGTTCTAGTGCTGTGCCACAAAAAAACACATGTGGTGTGTTTTTTTCTGTATATTGTGATATATATTATATGATTACTGTAATATATCTTCGTGTATTATATATAGAATTTTTCACCGCCGTCTTTTAATTCCCTAAAACATCCCTTCCTTGCACAAACATCGGTACTAGTTTAACATCATTGTCTGGATTCGTTGTCTGTGTCTGTCTGTCATTCCCAACATCACGTAAAGATAAGAAACACTCAATACTTCAAGTTATTTCTTTTCTCATTATATTCTTTTTGAGTGTGGATGCAAATGTTTATCAAATCACAAACGCGGGTACAGATGCCAATACAGATATCTGATACATCCCTAGCACAGGAGTGTGATAGATAGAGCCAGTATTAGGAAATAGAATAATAAAAGTACCACTCAATATTCCTAGGTCAACCCTGGGAAAAGAAATCATATATACTTATTCTCCCCCTTAAAAAAATCTTGACGCCAAACACTCAATACAAAACAAATAGCACCATTATTTATTTCAAACATACATTAAAATAGTACAGATTATTTTTTTTGTATTTTACAGTAACATCAGATATTTATAACTGGCAAATCGTCAGGGCCGGATTAACCTATACGCCAAGTACGCCATGGCGTAGGGCTCCAAGCACTGAGGGGCCCACAAAAAAAGAAAATATTTTTCTACCCTATGGGGTATTTTCCTTTCTGGTCTTAATTCTGCCTTACCGTCGCGGGACTCAACATGATTACATAACGTAAATTCAGAATATTAGTGTTGTTACGTTTGCCGCTGAACTGTATCTTCCAAAAACATGACTTTCTTCCTCATTTTCTAGAAAGCTATATGAGATATTGGAAATATCATTGCAGCACTTGATAAACCTAATTAAACTCTACAAATGTTATTATGAATGTTTGCGCTAAGACTAATATTTACACAGTAAAATGAAACCGTGTCGTATTTCCAGAAACATGACTTTCTTCCTCATTTTCCCGCAAGCTATGATAAATATCTTAAATATCATTGCAGCATATGATAGACCCATACACAGCATACACTTACATTCGTTATCCATACTTTTGAGAGAACCTTCAGCATCACATCCTTAGAGAAAACGGGACTTCATGCCACACTTCGTAAGTCTTCCAAACAGGTTCTCGCTTACAGTAACTTATCAAACCTGCGTCATTTTGTAATTCACGTAATTTTTTCTTATATAACATTGCACACACTCAATGAGCTACATGTCACTGATCGGGGAAGAGGCTGAGCTCACCACTTGTTTTCAACATGACCGAGTACGTGCATTTATCATCATCATCGTCCTGGTCAATTACATTCCCAGCATGGAGCTGCTGCTTAAAGTTCCTGTAAAGACAGGGCCGGATCTAGAACCTCTTTGACTGGGGGGATGGGGTGGGGTGGGTACCATGATACAAAAATTACACATATTTCGAGACATGTATATATGGTATTTAAAACAAGAAAATATACAGACATATATGCATACATTTGTCTTTATGGATAATGAATAATGATTATATTAAAGTACCTTTGCTAGAATGTCCGGCAGCAAAATCGTCCTTTGGTTCCTCCTCACAAACTGTTGAACTTCTTCCTTTGGTTCAATGGTAAAGTTTCTATGAACATACATCATTATCAACGAAGATAATCGGTTGGTTGACATTGTTGACCTCAAGTAAGTTTTCACAAGTCTCAGTCTACTGATACTGGATCAAAATTCGCAATGAAATTCTGTTTTAATTTTGTTTGGTGACCCCGACTGGGGGGCACGTGCCATCTGTGCCACCCACCGCCTCCCGGGGAAACCGCCACTGTAAGAAATAGACTTCCATGTTGTGGCTATGCTGAAGTATGTATCAAAAGTGAAAAAATTCTTTTGGTCATTTATGGATTATTTACTTAAAGAATGTGTTGACACTGCA
>JAPQNM010000009.1:1697826-1707826 GCA_029783475.1 Metacarcinus magister | reverse complement strand
TTAATACTTTATCAAACGAAACTTTTCATAAACTAAACTACTGATTATCTTTCAATTACCTAGAAAAACACCTTGACTACAATTACAAAACTACTTGAGAAACACACGGAGCCACTTACTACACCTTTTCTTTTATGGGTGACTCTTCCATACTAGTTGCAAGGGGAAAAAGAGATAATAAGTGGAGTGGAAAAAGAGAAAAGAGTTGGAAAAAGTTAAAATTTAAAGAACTTACATCATTCCTAAGAGCTTAAGGTTAAGGTTGTAATATGTTTGTCCTCCCTTTAAGCTGCATGGACTGATCTGAAGGTTGAAGCAATGAGGCAACTGAATGAAACACCTTTTTGAACCACCAAACCACTCAACACTCCAACAGAACGTGAATAAGACATGAGCAAACCTCGTTCACACCCCCTCCGCCACCCACCCACCCACCCACCCACCCACCCACACACACACACACACACACAGTAAATTCATTAATACAATATTTTAACCTGAGCTATTGAATTTTACTTATTTTATTGCCATTAAAGTATATAGAAGGTGATTAATGGGATACTTATTTAAAATCAAGATATTTCACTTCTATTGTCATACTCTAATAACAATAATAATAATAATAATAATAATAATAATAATAATAATAATAATAATAATAAGGTATCTTTAATACATAATCCGTAGGGAACTATAGACATAATTAGCAGAGTAGGAGTAATTGCAATCTAATTGACATGTAATTGATTACAGATAATGATGTAACTAATTGTAATTATAATTGAATTAAGAACTTAAGGAATTAATTGTAATGGTAATTAATCATATTATATGATAATTGTAATTGTGGAAAAATAAAGTATTAGTAAAATTCTGAAAAGCTTGTATATACTTCTTGTGCGTAAATATGTGTGTATACGTACACACAGACACACACACACATACACAATACAAGTGTTTTCTTTCTAACCAAAGCTTTTTTTTGACCAAGTTGGGAATTTGTATTTGTAATTGTAACTAAAATGTTTTTTCTTTGCAGTAATTGTAATTGTAATTGTAATTGAACTTCATGAAAATAATTATAATTATAATTGTAATTGTAATTTGAATTTTTTGTAAGTAATTTGTAATTGTAACTGTAATTGAGCATTTGAATTGTAATTACTCCAACCCTAGACTTGGCCTTCGTTATGCTAAGAGAGAAAATAGTTTCCCCTTATAAAAAAAAAATTCTTATACATGGGTTCATGTCAATATTGGTCATCATTCTAAATTCAAGAAAACTGGTTCAATATAGCTTGTTATTGCCTATTAAAGATGTACAACTTTGATTCATATGCTCTTTCATGTTTCTGTGACGGAGAAAAAAACTAAACTTTTTTTTTTAGTTAACAAGAGTCAAAACAAAACATAATGATAACATAAATAACTTTTTCGTACACTTCCCCTTCAAAAGAAATATTTACATTCAGGCGAAGAAAACAAATTGACAAAAAACAAACAAAAGGTAAACATATATTTTTTCTCTTTCTATTTTTTTCGTTTATTTTTCTTTTTGCCACACAACAAAACAACTTACTTTTTAAAAGTATTCCGTTATTCAATGGAGAGAGAGAGAGAGAGAGAGAGAGAGAGAGAGAGAGAGAGAGAGAGAGAGAGAGAGAGAGAGAGAGAGAGAGAGAGAGAGAGAGAGAGAGAGAGAGAGAGAGAGAGAGAGAGAGAGAGAGAGAGTCAACTAGGCAAGCCAGCTGGACCAAGTACATACACACTCCTAAATTAATTGGATATGTAAGGCCAGAATGCGTTTCTCTTCCATCATTTGTTACCAATATCAATTACAGTTCACGTCATGTACACGTCATCCATCTCTGCATTAGGCGCTGTACGGGCATCCGAGAGAGAGAGAGAGAGAGAGAGAGAGAGAGAGAGAGAGAGAGGAGAGAGAGAGAGAGAGAGAGAGAGAGAGAGAGAGAGAGAGAGAGGAGAGAGAGAGAGAGAGAGAGAGAGAGGAAGTCATTCATTCATTTCAATTTCCAAATAAGTCAGAACAAATGCCTCCCACACCTTCTCTACTCATCTCTATCAGCTGCCAGTCTATTCCAGGTTACTCCAGCAAAACTTTCTATTTCATCTCTCCATCTAGTTCTCTATCTGCCCTGTCTTCTTTTTCCATGCCTGGGTTGCCATTCTGTTACTCTCAGTCCATCTATTATATCTACCCGTTGCATTATGTGTCCTGCCCATGTCCACTTTTTTCTTTAATTGTGGTCAAGATGTGTTCAACTTTGGTCTGTTCCCTAATCCATAATGGTGTTCCTATATTTTCATGTTATGCCAAACATTATTCTCTCCATTCCCCTTTGGACACTTTGAAGTATTCTAATGTTTTCACATATATTTCCTCTACCCTCTGTCTCCTGAGTGCTTATATAATTGCTGAAGTTTTCTCTGAGTCAAAGGGTTTTTCATAGTGTATGCAAGACATGCATAGCGGTTTAGTGTATGCAACATATTTTCCGGAATCTCTCTCTCTCTCTCTCTCTCTCTCTCTCTCTCTCTCTCTCTCTCTCTCTCTCTCTCTCTCTCTCTGTTGGTTTGAGTCTAGTGCTTCACAAACCTTAATCATGAGCACTTTGTAAAGAGTTTGTATACCACAGACAGTAAACTTATCGGATACTAGCTATTTTTAGGTCCTCGATGTCTCTTTTCATATGAATCGATATTATTAATACGTTTATCCAAGTACTTTAAAACATGCTATTGTACTACTAGGAGGAAGAAACCTATTATCCAGTAAGTCTAGTGTGTGTTGTATATAAGCTTTTTTATTTTACAGAAGTTCTAATAATACACTTCTGAGAAACAAACGCAAGGCAATAAATAACCTGCAATACTAAGACAATTTAACACTAACCTATTTAATTGTAATAACATAAAAAAAAACCTCTGCAATAATTAAAGCCAAACAAAGACAATAGTGTGTTTCATTTCAAAAAGTAATTATACGTTCTTTCCTCTTAACCCATTCAGTTCTTGCGGCACACCATATGTGCCAGCAGCGTCTCCCTCTCCTGTGTTTGCGGCACGACGTCTGTGACAAGATCTTTATATCATTCCCATGCATATACATATGATGTATAGGCCAGTGTAATAACTTTTATCATTATTTACAAATTTCTATTGTCTTATGTATCAGCATTACCGTTCTTATGAGTATTTATGTGATATTCAATAGATAATTTTACGGTACGATAACTGCGGTTTGGCAACACCACCGGCAGCAATATATAACCGTCGCTCCGTCGGCCGTCAGCGACGGGCTCTTCTAGCTAGCATTAGATATTGGATATTGAAAATATTGAAAATATTGGAAATATCATTGCAGCATCTGATACACCTAATTAACTGTACAACTGTCATTATGAATATTTGTTTTATGACTAATAATTACGCAGTAAAATGAAACTTAATATTAATAAAAAAACATGACTTTCCTCCTCATTTTCCCGAAAGCTATTAGAGATATTGGAAATATCATTGCAGCATCTGATAGATCTAATTAAACTGTATCACTGTCATTATGAATATTTGTTCTATGACTAATAATTACGCAGTAAAATGAAACTTAATATATATATATATATATATATATATATATATATATATATATATATATATATAAACATGACTTTCCTCCTCATTTTCCCGAAAGCTATTAGAGATATTGGAAATATCATTGCAGCATCTGATACACCTGATTAAACTGTAAAACTGATATTATGATTATTTATTCTATGACAAATAATTACGCAGTAAAATTAAACTTAATATTTATTTAAAAACATGACTTTCCTCCTCATTTTCTCGAAAGCTATTAGAGATATTGGAAATATCATTGCAGAATCTGATACACCTAATTAAACTGTACAACTGATATTATGAATATTTGTTCTATGGCTAATAATTACGCAGTAAAATGAAACTTAATATTTATATAAAAACATGACTTTCCTCCTCATTTTCTCGAAAGCTATTAGAGATATTGGAAATATAATTGCAGCATCTGATAGACCTAATTAAACTGTAAATTTGACATTATGAATATTTGTTCTATGACTAATAATTACGCAGTAAAATGAAACTTAATATTTATATAAAAACATGATTTTCCTCCTCATTTTCTCGAAAGCTATTAGAGATATTGGAAATATCACTGCAGCATCTGATAGACCTAATTAAACTGTAAAACTGACATTATGAATATTTGTTCTATGACTAATAATTACGCAGTAAAATGAAACTATATATTTATATAAAAACATGACATTCCTCCTCATTTTCTCGAAAGCTATTAGAGACATTGGAAATATCATTGCAGCATCTGATAGACCTGATTAAAATCTACTACTGTCATTATGAATATTTTCACTAGTACTAATAAATACTGAATTTTACTTTTTTTAAAATTACTTTCTTCCTCGTTTTCTCGAAAGCTATTAGAGATATTGGAAATATCATTGCATCATCTGATACACCTAATTAAACTGTACAACTGATATTATGAATATTTGTTCTATGACTAATAATTACGCAGTAAAAAAAAACCGTATTTTTATATAAAAACATGACTTTCCTCGTCATTTTCTTGAAAGCTATTAAAGATATTGGAAATATAATTGCAGCATCTGATAGACCTAATTAAACTGTACAACTGATATTAGGAATATTTGTTCTATGACTAATAATAACACAGTAAAATGAAACTTAATATTTATTTAAAAACATGACTTTCCTCCTCATTTTCTCGAAAGCTATTAGAGATATTGGAAAAATCATTGCACCAGCTGATACACCTAATTAAACTGTACAACCGATATTATGAATATTTTTTCTATGACTAATAATTACGCAGTAAAATGAAACTTAATATATATTTAAAAACATGAACCTCCTCCTCATTTTCCCGAAAGCTATTAGAGATATTGGAAATATCATTGCAGCATCTGATACACTTAATAAAACTGTACAACTGTCATTATGAATATTTGTTCTATGACTAACAATTACGCAGTAAAATTAAACTTAATATTTATTTAAAAACATGACTTTTCCTCCTCATTTTCTCGAAAGCTATTAGAGATATTGGAAATATACTTGCAGCATCTGATACACCTAATTAAACTGTACAACTGTGATTATGAATATTTGTTCTAAGACTAATAATTACGCAGTAAAATGAAACTTAATATTTTATAAAAACATGAATTTCCTCCTCATTTTCCCGAAAGCTATTAAAGATATTGGAAATATGATTGCAGCATCTGATACACCTAATTAAACTGTACAACTGTCATTATGAATATTTGTTCTATGACTAATAATTACGCAGTAAAATGAAACTTAATATTTTTATAAAAACATGAATTTCCTCCTCATTTTCTCGAAAGCTATTAGAGATATTGGAAATATCACTGCAGCATCTGATAGACCTAATTAAACTGTAAAACTGAAATTATGAATATTTGTTCTATGACTAATAATTACGCAGTAAAATTAAACTTTATATTTATATAAAAACATGACTTTCCTCCTAATTTTCTCGAAAGCTATTAGAGATATTGGAAATATCATTACAGCATCTGATACACCTAATTAAGCTGTACAACTGTCATTATGAATATTTGTTCTATGACTAATAATTACTCAGTAAAATGAAACTTAATATTTCTATATAAACATAACTTTTCTCCTCATTTTCTCGAAAGCTATTAGAGATATTGGAAATATCATTGCAGCATCTGATACACCTAATTAAACTGTACAACTGATATTATGAATATTTGTTCTATGGCTAATAATTACGCAGTAAAATGAAACTTAATATTTATATAAAAACATGACTTTCCTTCTCATTTTCTCGAAAGCTATTAGAGATATTGGAAATATCATTGCAGCATCTGATAGACCTAATTAAACTGTACAACTCTCATTATGAATATTTGTTCTATGACTAATAATTACGCAGTAAAATTAAACTTAATATTTATATAAAAACATGACTTTCCTTCTCATTTTCTCGAAAGCTATTAAAGATATTTGAAATATCATTACAGAATCTGATACACCTAATTAAACTGTACAACTGTCATTATGAATATTTTTTCTATGACTAATAATTACGCAGTAAAATGAAACTTAATATTTATATAAAAACATGATTTTCCTCCTCATTTTCCCGAAAGCTATTAGAGATATTGGAAATATCATTGCAGCATCTGATATACCTAATTAAACTGTACAACTGTCATTATGAATATTTGTTCTATGACTAATAATTACGCAGTAAAATGAAACTTAATATGTATATAAAAACATGATTTTCCTCCTCATTTTCTCGAAAGCTATTAGAGATATTGGAAATATCATTGCAGCATCTGATACACCTAATTAAACTGTACATTTGATATTATGAATATTTTTTCTATGGCTAATAATTACGCAGTAAAATGAAACTTAATATTTATATAAAAACATGATTTTCCTCCTCATTTTCTCGAAAGCTACTAGAGATATTGGAAATATCATTGACAGCATCTGATACACCTAATTAAACTGTACAACTGTCATTATGAGTATTTATTCTATGACTAATAATTACGCAGTAAAATTAAACTTAATATTTTATATAAAAACATGACTTTCCTCCTCATTTTCTCGAAAGCTATTAGAGATATTGGAAATATCATTGCAGCATCTGATAGACCTAATTAAAATCTACTACTGTCATTATGAATATTTTCACTAGTACTAATAAATACTGAATTTTACTTTTTTTTAAAATTATTTTCTTCCTCGTTTTCTCGAAAGCTATTAGAGATATTGGAAATATCATTGCATCATCTGATACACCTAATTAAACTGTACAACTGATATTATGAATATTTGTTCTATGACTAATAATTACGCAGTAAAAAAAAACCGTATTTTTATATAAAAACATGACTTTCCTTGTCATTTTCTTGTAAGCTATTAGAGATATTGGAAATATAATTGCAGCATCTGATAGACCTAATTAAACTGTACAACTGATATTATGAATATTTGTTATATGACTAATAATTACGCAGTAAAATGAAACTTAATATTTATTAAAAACATGACTTTCCTCCTCATTTTCTTGAAAGCTATTAGAGATATTGGAAATATCATTGCATTAGCTGATACACCTAATTAAACTGTACAACTGATATTATGAATATTTTTTCTATGACTAATAATTACGCAGTAAAATGAAACTTAATATTTATTTAAAAACAAGAATTTCCTCCTCATTTTCCCGAAAGCTATTAGAGATGTTCGAAATATCATTGCAGCATCTGATACACCTAATGAAACTGTACAACTGTCATTATGAATATTTGTTCTATGACTAACAATTACGCAGTATAATTAAACTTAATATTTATTTAAAAACATGACTTTCCTCCTCATTTTCTCGAAAGGTATTAGAGATTTTGGAAATATCATTACAGCATCTGATACACCTAATTAAACTGTACAACTGTCATTATGAATATTTGTTCTATGACTAATAATTACTCAGTAAAATGAATCTTAATATTTTTTATAAAACATAACTTTTCCTCCTCATTTTCTCGAAAGCTATTAGAGATATTGAAATATCATTGCAGCATCTGATACACCTAATTAAACTGTACAACTGTCATTATGAATATTTGTTCTATGACTAATAATTACGCAGTAAAATGAAAAATTAATATTTATATAAAAACATGACTTTCCTCCTCATTTTCTCGAAAGCTATTAGAGATATTGGAAATATCATTGCAGCATCTGATAGACCTAATTAAACTGTAAAACTGAAATTATGAATATTTGTTCTATGACTAATAATTACGCAGTAAAATGAAACTTAATATTTATATAAAAACATGACTTTCCTCCTCATTTTCCCGAAAGCTATTAGAAATATTGGAAATATCATTGCAGCATCTGATACACTTAATTAAACTGTACAATTGTAATTATGAATATTTGTTCTATGACTAATAATTACGCAGTAAAATTAAACTTAATATTTATATGAAAACATGACTTTCCTCCTCATTTTCCCGAAAGCTATTAGAGATATTGGAAATATCATTGCAGCATCTGATATACCTAATTAAACTGTAAAACTGATATTATGAATATTTTTTCTATGACTAATAATTACGCAGTAAAATTAAACTTAATATTTATTTAAAAACATGACTTTCCTCCTCATTTTCTCGAAAGCTATTAGAGATATTGGAAATATCATTGCAGCATCTGATACACCTAATTAAACTGTAAAACTGATATTATGAATATTTTTTCTATGGCTAATAATTACGCAGTAAAATGAAACTTAATATTTATATAAAAACATGACTTTCCTCCTCATTTTCTCGAAAGCTATTAGAGATATTGGAAATATCATTGCAGCATCTGATACACCTAATTAAACTGTACAACTGATATTATGAATATTTGTTCTATGACTAATAATAACGCAGTAAAATGAAACTTTATATTTATATAAAAACGACTTTCCTCCTCATTTTCCCGAAAGCTATTAGAAATATTGGAAATATCATTGCAGCATCTGATACACCTAATTAAACTGTACAACTGTCATTTTGAATATTTGTTTTATGACTAATAGTTACGCAGTAAAATGAAACTTAATATTTATATAAAAACATGACTTTCCTCCTCATTTTCCCGAAAGCTATTAGAGATATTGGAAATATCATTGCAGCATCTGATACACCTAATTAAACTGTACAACTGTCATTATGAATATTTGTTCTATGACTAATAATTATGCAGTAAAATGAAACTTAATATTTATATATAAATATGACTTTCCTCCTCATTTTCCCGAAAGCTATTAGAGATATTGGAAATATCATTGCAGCATCTGATACACCTGATTAAACTGTAAAACTGATATTATGATTATTTATTCTATGACTAATAATTACGCAGTAAAATTAAACTTAATATTTATTTAAAAACATGACTTTCCTCCTCATTTTCTCGAAAGCTATTAGAGATATTGGAAATATCATTGCAGCATCTGATACACCTAATGAAACTGTACATTTGATATTATGAATATTTGTTCTATGGCTAATAATTACGCAGTAAAATGAAACTTAATATTTATATATAAACATGACTTTCCTCCTCATTTTCTTGAAAGCTTTTAGAGATATTGGAAATATCATTGCAGCATCTGATACACCTAATTAAACTGTACAACTCTCATTATGAATATTTGTTCTATGACTAATAATTAAGCAGTAAAATGAATCTTAATATTTATATAAAAACATGATTTTCCTCCTCATTTTCTCGAAAGCTATTAGAGATATTGGAAATATCATTGTAGCATCTGATACACCTAATTAAACTGTACAACTCTCATTATGAATATTTGTTCTATGACTAATAATTACGCAGTAAAATGAAACTTAATTTTTTATATAAAAACATGAATTTCCTCCTCATTTTCTCGAAAGCTATTAGAGATATTGGAAATATCATTGCAGCATCTGATAGACCTAATTAAAATCTAGTACTGGCATTATGAATATTGTCACTAGTACTAATAAATACTGAATTTTACTTTTTTAAAAATTACTTTCTTCCTCGTTTTCTCGAAAGCTATTAGAGATATTGGAAATATCATTGCATCATCTGATACACCTAATTCAACTGTACAACTGATATTATGAATATTTTGTTTCTATGACTAATAATTACGCAGTAAAATAAACCGTATTTTTATATAAAAACATGACTTTCCTCGTCATTTTCTTGTAAGCTATTAGAGATATTGGAAATATAATTGCAGCATCTGATAGACCTAATTAAACTGTACCACTGATATTATGAATATTTGTTCTATGACTAATAATTACGCAGTAAAATGAAACTTAATATTTATATA
>JAPQNM010000009.1:1677826-1692826 GCA_029783475.1 Metacarcinus magister | reverse complement strand
ATGTTTTCTTGAATTTTTAATCATTAAGTTATTTCATAGCAATATTGAGTTTTTAAAGTGAGTTATTATTTTCATCTCCCCGGCAATGAAGCGCCATCCGTGATCTTCAATACCATAAATAAAATAATGGCCAATATTATTGCTACTCGTTATTTTTAACGCATCGCCCAACTCTCTAAATCGTACACTTAAAACTAATATATATATATATATATATATATATATATATATATATATATATATATATATATATATATATATATATATACACACACACATATATATATTTATATATATATATATATATATATATATTTATTTATATTTTGCGCTCTATCCTTTTTGTCGTCTTTTATAATCCCCAGGGAATAAGGAGAGAGAGAGAGAGAGAGAGAGAGAGAGAGAGAGAGAGAGAGAGAGAGAGAGAGAGAGAGAGAGAGAGAGAGAGGAGAGAGAGAGAGGAGAGAGAGAGAGAGAGAGAGGTGCACATACACATTTACACACACACACACACACACACACACACACACACACACACACACACACACACACACACACACACACACACACACAACACACATCCTCCCCAAACACAAAGGTGCAAAATAGATTTCTCAATACCTTCGTTCTTTTTTAATTATTTACAACAACAAAATGTATTTTTAGCGTTACGTTCCTGGCGAGAGAAACACAAGGAGGAGGAGGAGGAGGAGGAAGAAGAAGAGGAAGAGGAAGAGGAGGAGGAGGAGGAAGAGGAGGAGGTGAGAGAGAGAGAGAGAGTATTGTATGATGCAGTGTACGGCAGGTGCGAGGTGCCTCAGAGCCTCAGGTAAGAGTCTTGCAAACACAAACAACACACACACACACATTTAATTTCACATTGTCCTGTTTGATATCTTATAAAAAATGACAATATTAACCCATTTTTATTTTATTTCTTTTTTCTTCTTTCCTTTTTTTATTTGTTTCTTTGTTTCTTTGTTTCTTTTCCTTTTTGTCTTATTAGTATTTTTAAAACCTTTTATTTCCTTTTCTTCAAGACTTAATTGTGGAAGAAAACGTTCCAGAAATTCGAATTATTGCTATATAATAATTGTTTTTCTCTTAACTTTATCACTAATTATCATCATTATCATTATCATTACTATTATCATTATACTTTATATTTCAGAAGAGAAGCGTAGCAGCACTAAGTTATTATTACTCAAGTTACCACATCCCAGAATGCATCAGTAGTAGTGGTAGTCTAGTCTAGTATTGCATCTTCCCACAATGTCATTCTTCACTACAAAGTTTCCACGTCCTTGTTTTCTACAATAAACAGTATATGATGTGCCTTTCTAACTGTCTCTAGGGGCACGTTGCAGAAGGGAGGGTAGGTGGGGAGAAGTCTTGTTCTATTCTATCCTATTCTTCCACACGTAACCTAATAGTAGTAGGTAATTCAGCAGATACCCTCGTTAAAGGCCAATATATTTCCACGCATCAATTGTTCCTATGTAATCCAATGTAATACTATGTAATCGTCTGTAATCTTGCTTTGTTATAATTTCCTATGATAATGTAATTGCATCAGGTTATAGACAAGAATACACAATCAAAAACCTTCATTGACAGGTAAAATCCAGTGTTACATTGTTATTGCCTTTTAATTCTTCTATTCATTCATCAATTATCACACGTTAAAATATTACACTTAAATTAGCACACTTGACTTCATTAGTGATATGTCTTTTCTTTGTTTATTTTTTTACTAATATCTTACTGCATCAATCAGATTTTTACTTGGGAGGGCGGGGGGGGGAGGGGGTGATGGAGCGTAAATTGACGCGAAGTAACAGTTCTCAATGAGCACGTACACTCTTGGAATGGCTGGTATAAAAAAAAAATAAATAAAAAAAAAAACTTTGTGAAACCTGAAAGTTTAAAAAAAAAGCTAACTCAATTTGGGTTCTCCAATGTCCAGGAGGATCGTGTAACTATTACTTTATTCACCTGAGCTACATACCTGTCCCGCACCTTGCTACAACCAGGTATTCACAGGTATTGATGGAGACATTGCAGCCTTGGGTGAGGGATGGAACACGCCACTACACCCATTACGCCCTGGCTGCCACTACGACAACCATTACCACTGTCCTTAGTGTTATTGATGTCACCACCACCACCACCACCACCACACCACCAACAGTGCCATCACCACTAATAACAATATCAACTCAAGCAACAATACCACTTATGTTGCTTCTTTGTACTCAACACCAATACAATAACTACTACAAATACTACTACAAATACTACTACTACTACTACTACTACTACTTCTACTACTACTACTACTACTACTTAAAGCCCATCCAGCTCCGCCCCGCTCCACCTAATCTTATTAACAAACCACAAGATAAGATCACGTGCTGACACTAAACTGCACCAACATTACAAATGATCTGTAGTTACTATTACTAACTATTATTATTACTTACAACTATTATTATTACTGCTGCTGCTGCTTTTGATTATATTCCTCCTGCTTCACTTACTACTACTACTACTACTACTACTACTACTACTACTATTACCACTACTGAACCACGTAAGGGGAGAACAAGTAACGAACTATACAATAAAATCAATCGACAAGACATGAGAGATGGAGAGAGAAAAAAGAGAGAAAAAAAGAGAGACGGTAGAGAGAGTAGTAAGTGGGAAGGAAGGGCACAAAGTCAGCCTTAAATCAAGCCACAAATGAAGGAGTAATAATCTCGAAACAAAGAAGGAATGGCTGTAAAGAGGAGTGAGTGAAGGTTGATAAACGCATCACCTCACACATACTAATGAAGCAAGGGAGGGAGGCAAGGCGGGCTGCCCTCCCTTGTTACACAGAATTACAATAATATATCTTCCTTCCCTCCACGCCTACCCGCATCTCCTCCTCCTCCTCTTCCTCTTCTAATGTTCTTCTGTACATATGATTTTCTCTTCTTCATACATCTCCCGTTGTCTCCTCCTCCTCCTCCTCCTCCTCCTCCTCCTCCTCCTCCTCCTAATACACACAATGGAGGTCCTTTTCCAATCAATAACAGAACAGAAAGGAAGACTCAACACAATCATGTTTCTTTGATCTCCATTAGCAAGTCAAATCTTTAAGGAGGAGCCAAAGAGAGGCTGAAAATAAACCCAACTTTTTTACACCCACACATTCTTTCTCTTAACACCCTCCTCTTTCCTTTAGTTAGGCGCCTTCCCTCTTCCTCCCCTCCCTCCCCCTTCTACTCATTAGGGAAGCGAAGAAGGGGTAGAGGAGGTGCAAACATCCCCTTTACCTCCCCCTGCCTGCACTTCCTCTTGTCCACACTCAAAGTTTACTTCACCAAAGGTCTCAGGGAAGGGGCGAGCAGCAAGTGTATTAAAGAGACAGGTATAAAAACTTCCCAGCGTCAATCTGTGCTTTTGGAAATGTCTATAGAGTGAGAGAGTAACTTCCTTCCCTCCTCCTCTCTATGTTATCAAAGTGTTTAGGAACTCTTCTCACTCCTTACATCTGTCTTGTTGATGTTCATGGCACCTCCTACACGTCATTAGCCTCCTGTTCGTCTTAGTTATGTTTGGTATTAGTCTCACGTCCAGATTTACACACATGCACACACATCAATCTACCTTTGAACTTGTGTTTTTAGTGTTGGTGTTATCATGTGTGTGTGTTATTATGATGCAAACACGCTAATGCTTCGTAGATTTTCCTTTGTTAATGTCTGTGTTATCAGCTCAGTATTCAACGCTTGTCCTTTGTTTCAGTTAATAATGTATGTAAGTGGATGTATCGCATAAACACACACACACACACACACACACACACACACACACACACACACACACACACACACACACACACACACACACACACACACACACACCTACACTGCCCTTGATCACGTCTTAATCACCTGTCAGTCTGCGTCACACCTTTCCTAGTCGAGGTAAGGAAGGACAACTGCAGCTTTCATGCGATGTTAAGTTAGTTCAGCTTTAAAATATCTACAATAACTTCTAAATGGGTTGCATAAATATTTTGTATGTAGTTTGCCTCGCAGTGCACAAGTCTCTTTGCGAAATTATTATTACGCATACAAAACAAAATAGTTCGTTGTACGTGTTGTTTTTTTCCTTATTATTATGAGAGTAAAATGGTTTCGTTCTGCAGAAATGTTGGTATTTAAAAGCGATTCCAAAACTGACAAGATTAAGTGTACATATTATTTTGTGGAGGTGGAATTTCTATCAAACTACAATTAATGTCTGTGGAAACGAAAACATGGGAGGGAAAAATAAGGAGGAAAAGGAAAAAATAATGCTGTGAAATATTCAGTTTGGAGTTTGACCAAAATGTTTGCTGATGGGCTTAAATAAAATAAATATAGCTTCAAGATATTTTAAAACATACATAAAGTTTTGAATCGTCGAAAACACATTTAACTCAAAATAACAGGAAAACCCGAACAAAAATTAAAAGGAAAAAAATAAAATAAAATAAGAAAATTGCAAGATCTAAAACGAGAGAAAAAAAAAGAAGTGCGCATCACAAAGCGTCTCAAGGTCACTTATTCACTACAATCACAACCCCAAAACGACCATAAAACCTAAAATACGACCCAGTACCTTTTTGTTACACCAGGTAATTGTACATATCTTCTTCCTCTTCTTCTTTTCCTTCTTCATCCTCTTTCTTTAATTCAATATAAGTACACTACAAAAAAAAAAAAAAAGGAAAGAAAGAAAAAAACATACGACCACATTACCTACATTAACTTGCTTACGCGCACGCACACATAAAATCTCCTCTCTCTCTCCCTTTCTCCCTCTCTCTCTCTCTTTCTCTCTCTCTCTCTGGGGTACGAAGCGAATGATCCTTTGGGTAGAGAGAAGAGAGAGATAGGAGAGCGTGAACCTATATTGAATCTCCTAACTTCTACTTGTGATACCTGCCGCTGGGGGGAGGTAAGGGGGGCAGGGGGAGAGACAGGGGGGCAACGGGGGGCAGGGGGGGGGCAGGGGGGAGGAAATGAGGAGCCTGGGAGAGCTTGCACCTGGGGATATTATGAAAGGTAAGAAAATCTGCAGCCTCCGCGAATTTGGTAGTACGGAAATTCACACCTGGCGCGTCATTGGGTGATTGGGATAATTTGTGGTGATGGTGGAGGTGAATGGTGGTGGTGGTGGTGGTGGTGGTGGTGGTGGTGGTGGTGGTGGTGGAGGTGGAAGAAATGGAGAGACACAAGGATGGTGATGGGGAAGGAGAGATAAAGGAAGAGGTAAGGAGACGGTGAGGCAAAGATGGAGAGACACACATACACACGTACACACACACACACAAGAGCAGTCACGTAACTATTCGATTACGGATAAGAGAACTGACATCAACCATCCAAAAACCGGTTATGATTCAGGTCCAGAGCAAGCATGGCAAAGGTACACACGAAATGGACTTGTTATATTCCAAGAATGAATCGTACTTTTTCACCCTTTTTTCCCAGCATTATATTTTGAAAGGTGATGATGTATAAGAAACTCGCGTGTTATGTTAGCGGAATGGTATTTTTTATCGTGTCCTTATCACATGTTAAACGAAAACCAGACACAAGGCGATGGCGTGCTACAGTGAGGGGAGTGTCAATTTTTTTTCAACTTTTCTTTTAACAATACATGGAAGCAGGGAAGGCCAACGTGAGTGAGGCGTCTGTTGGTGTTTCAAGGTGCCGGGCAGGGGCGGGGCCGAGGCGTGCTGTCCTGAGGGTGGTGATGCCCCTTGGCGGCCAGAAAGTGACGGCCAACACCACTACACACTGGGAGGCAAGACAGGTGTGCGAGGGAACCTAATCTCCGGTGGTCCTGACAGGCGAACAGGTGAACAGGTGAACGACAACAGGTAATCTTAACGAGTAAACTGAGGGCATAGAAAGCTTTTGAAAGGTGAACCCCGTCAGGACTACCTTGCCTTAGGTGAATCCCAACAAGTGAATTCTCGATAGATGGACAGATGTGTCAACCTTTTCTAGTGCAGGTCAACGACAACAGGTAACCCGGACACCTTGTGAGCCGCCGACAGGTAAAATCCCTGCAGGTGAGCTCTGACAGGTGAGTAAAGGAAATCAATAGGTAAAGGAGCCTCCGCCGGGTGATTACTGGATAATGGCAGAGGTGGAGGAAAGGGATTGTTGTACCTACCTCAGTGGACTCCCAGACACCCTGCCTGTTCTCACCCTACCTGCCCACACCTTTCCTGTTCTCACCCTACCTGCCTGCTTCATCCTGCTTACCTTCACCCTACCTGCTTCCATCACACCTGCCCTTTTCCTATCTGCTTACACCCTATTTGTCATCACCCTGTCCGGCCTCACCCTACCTGCCTTCACCCTTTCTATCCTCATCCTGTTGTCTACACCCTAACACTCTACACTCACTCTGCTTGTCATTACCATGCCCTATTTTCACCCTTCCTGTCCCCTACACCCTGCATGTACACCCTGCCGTCCACTATAAAAAAGAAAGGTGTACGTATCATTAATGTATATTGAGGGAAAAAAATGTTTAAAAAATATACTAATTAGGTATATTTTGGGTCTCATAACGTTGCGAGTAGAATAAAATCAAATAAAATAACAAGAGGTAACTATTTCTTTATTTTATTTACCGTAGATTTGCATGTTTGGGAGTTTTAGGAATGGTGGAAAATGAAATTAAAAAATGTACTCTTCATAGACTTAAGGGATTACAGGATTAGCACATTAAAAAAAAAAAAGAGAGAAACAAACAAATAAATAAAAAAAAAAAAAAAGCTGTACTCTTTTCTACACTTCTGCATTTACAGGATTCTCGGGATTATGAAAAATGGATGAAAAATGAAGCCACAAAAACCATTACTCAACAGAAGAGTGTACTGTTTATCAGCTTCTGGGTCAAGGAGACTTTTTAACGGTGATGAAAAAGAATTATAATCACAAATCAAAAATATATATAAAAGACTCGTAATATACTTTAGTTATTAGGTACTACACTTCTATATCACTTATTATTATTATTATTATTATCATTATAGACAGACAGGCTTTTACATACTTAATCTCTACACCGCAATCACCACCACCATCACCATCACCACCACCACCACCATCACCATCACTAAACACTAATCTTAAACTAGACCAAGAACAAATTCCAACACTAAATTATCAGGGCGGTAATTTAAGTTCATTCTGCTCAAACAATTATATTCTCTAACGCCCTCTATTACCTCTCCCTATCACCCTATTAATACCTCCCCAATTCTTCCTCCCTTCCTCTACCTCCCCTCCATTCACCTATATGTCCGTCCATACCCCTAACGTACCATACAAATTACCAGTGACTTTAATACTCTCACGGTTTAATTAATATTGTTCTCACACCTTGTAATTACCTGGAGCCGTGAGAAGGTGTAAAGAAAGACCCATAGGACCAAGATGGGCGTCGGCGCACCCTCACCCTCACCCTCTCTCTCTCTCTCTCTCTCTCTCCCTTTTTCTCTCTCTCTCCAGGTGAGCTCCAATTTATTTATCAGATCGAAGTGTAGAGGAAGCGTCAGGTGCGGCTTGGAATTTTTCTCTCTTTTTTTTGTGGTTGGTGCAGTTAAGGTGGTGGTGGTGGTGGTGGTGGTGGTGGTGGTGGTGGTGGTGGTGGTGGTGGTGGTGGTGGTGGTGGTGGTGGTGGTGGTGGTGGTGGGGGGGGGGAAAGTAATTGCGTGTGTGTGTGTGTGTGTGTGTGTGTGTGTGTGTGTGTGTGTGTGTGTGTGTGTGTGTGTGTGTGTGTGTGTGCGTGCGTACATAATTAAAGGTTCTAATATATCCTGGAGTTTCTTTGTATCAAAACTTTTATACCTTTTTTTTCTTTCTTCTTTTTTCACTGCAGTTCCTTCCTTAATGGTAAGACTATACTTCCTTGTGTGTGTGTGTGTGTGTGTGTGTGTGTGTGTGTGTGTGTGTGTGTGTGTGCGTGTGTGTGTGTGTGCGTGTGCGTGTGTGTGTGCGTGTGCGTGTGCGTGCGTGTGCATGTGTGTACCCAGGTGTGTCTCAGCATGCGTATGTGCACGTCGAGTCAACGAGGCCCTACACGTGTTCAGGGCAGGTGTGAGGGCGGCTGCAGGAGATGGCGGGGGCGGGGGACGGGGAAGGGGAGAGGGAAGGGGAGGGGGAGAAGACTACTGAAGATGGGGTAGAGGGAGGGCGGGGAGAGGAGTGAGGAGAGGAATAACCGTACGGGAGGTAGAGGAGAGGTAAGGGGATGGAAGGGAGAGGGAGGAAGGGAGGGAAGGAGGGTGATAAAGGGAGGGTTTACCTTAACCTCCTGACCTTCTGCGCTACAATATGCATTTCAAGAGTGACGCGTGCAGTGTTTTAAGTCACCTTCTCCTCCTGTGTCTCCCTCCGCGGCACAGTATTTAATGGTGTTACACTTTGGCGCGTGGATTTTACGTGTTATTACTGAATGGCGTTTCTAATACCTACTGGGCCCACGTGAGCTTCCACCTGTGTCCTAATTACCATCAGGTGCGAGTCTGCAGCAAACATAATACTAATGAGAATGTCCAAAGGCTTCATGATCTACCTGCCTGCCTGCCTGCCTGCCTGCCTGCCTGCCTGCCCACCTGCCTGCCTACCTAGTCGCTTCGTTAGGTTTCGTTTTCTGGTTTTGCTGTCTCCTGAGGCCTCACACGTATGCTTTTTGCTAATAAGTGTTTCATTTAATACAGGACGGTCTCTTTTATCCGGCATTTGACTGTCAGGAATGTTCTAATATCTATTAAATCCTTGTTTGTGTGTGTATGTTGTGATGTTTTATTTTTTTTTTAGTTGTGTTGTTTGTCTTACTTGCATGGTTTCCGATTCTACATTTTATGGATTATACAGAACAACTCCTATTAAGTATTTCACGATCCGAAATGTTTAAAATACCCACAAAACAATTAAGCATGTTTTGTTTCTGTTTCCTATCAGTACTTAACTTACATTTACCAAAACACGTTTCAATTAATGTTTTGTAATTACTAGCATAAAAAAGGAAAAAAAAAATAAAGTGTTGAATTCACTCACCCACGCACCCTTACACCAAGTCCTCTTCCTGACCACGTAACAGACTCCCTAACAAGCTCAACAGACACTAAATGTTCCTCTCAAACTAGACAGTCTACACATTTCACTAATTTTCCTTCGAGAGCGAGCGAGAGCGAGAGAGAGAGAGAGAGAGAGAGAGAGAGAGAGAGAGAGAGAGAGAGAGAGAGAGAGAGAGAGAGAGAGAGAGAGAGAGAGAGAGAGAGAGAGAGAGAGAGAGAGAGAGAGAGAGAGAGAGAGAGAGAGAGAGAGAGAGAGAGAGAGAGAGAGAGAGAGAGAATAAAACACACTACACACACCCTTTCAAAATATATGAATAGTTTGGTCCTGTGACAAGGTATTCCGGGCAAAGGACTTCTCAGTAAGACCTTTAGACCTTTAGAACAGACTTCAACCTGCCTCGGAAACATGCAAATAGTACGTGAGTGTCGTGCAACTTGTCTACTCATGGCACGTGCGAGGCTTCACAGTGCCACAGTGCCGCCACAGTGCCGCCACAGTGCCGCCACAGTGCCGCTACAGTGCCACAGAGCGAAAACACAGCAGAGGGGACGACTTTCGAACACTATAATTGTACACCAAAGCAATGAAGGTACAGAGAGAAAAGTTAATTACAAGGAAGTTTAAATTTTCCAAGAAAAAAAAACTGAATAAAATGAAGAGTAGTAGTAGAGGTGGGTGGAGTCTGAATAATTATGAAAAATAGATAAAAAGGATGCAAGGAAATTAGTCTGAGAAGAGGATGCATGAAAGAAAGAAGAAAAGGAAAGAATGATAGAAGACACTTAGTTGATGACAATGATAAATGCAACTGAATCTGTAAAACGAAAAAAAAAGTGGTGGGTAGGGTGAGAGGGGGTTATTAGATGTATATATATAAAAAAAATAATCCGCAAACTGAATTATTTTGAAAACCGGCAAAAAGAAATCCATCACGAACAAACCCCAACCACCACCAAAGATAATAATAAAAAAAAACCAAGTAATTGCAACTCTTAAAAACCAACAGAAAACGTGCAGGATCGAGAATTAGAAGGTAAGACAAACATAAAAAAAAAAAAAAAAAAAAAAACAGTTGAGAACATAACTAAAAATGCAAGTTAAGGAAATAATAAAAGCCGAACGTGAACACTGTCTTGTGGAGGAGGAAATTGCAGACCAAGAATCTTAAAAGGTCACGAACATAAACAAGAAACATGAAGAAAGTCGAAGGATCAGAAACAGAAGATAACCAAGACATCAAAGAGACAGACAGACAGACAGACATACAGACAGCCAGCCAGCCAGCCAGCCAGACATCCAGACATCCAGACATCCAGACAGACAGACAGACAGAAAATAAAGGTGATATAGGGTTGAGGTGAACAGGTAAAGAGTTGCTTCTGTTCTCTGCTTCTGTTAGGAGTAAAAATAAAAAGGAAAAGGAAAAGAAAAAAAGACTAGAGTTTGAGGTGCGTGACAAGGGTAGAGGGAGACAGTAATTAACGGAGGTAGGAGGGAGAGGGAGAGGGAGGGAGAGAAAGGGAGGGAGAGGAGAGAGGGAGGCATAGAGGAGGAAAGTTAATAGGATGTAAAGGGTATGTGAAGTTACTAATAGGCTAAAAAAAAAGTATATTAAAAGGATATGGAGGAATAGAAAGCATAAAGAAGGAAGAGAAAGAGGAGATATGAGAGAAGAGAGAAGAGAGAAGAGAGAGAGAGAGAGAGAGAGAGAGAGAGAGAGAGAGAGAGAGAGAGAGAGAGAGAGAGAGAGAGAGATTAGGAGGGCAGGCTTGATAGATGTCCGCAGTAAACAAGACTAATAAGAGTAATTGCCAGGCACAAAAAAGTGATAAAAGACAGAATAAGAGAACGCAATAAATTCTGCCAATTTTGGGGAAAGAATAATCGTGATGGATTTCAGTTTCCGTTACCTGTTGTCACGAAAATGTCACTGCTCAAAGGTGTGAATGAGTCTCTCTCTCTCTCTCTCTCTCTCTCTCTCTCTCTCTCTCTCTCTCTCTCTCTCTCTCTCTCTCTCTCTCTCTCTCTCTCTCTCTCGCCAGTATTAAACCAGATGATTGAGTGGGAGGAAAAGGCAATCCCACAGGTAATATAAGAAGAAAAAAAAAAAGAGGGAGAAAATAATAAATGGTCAGATTGAAAAAAAGAAAAAAAAAAAGGAGGTGGAGGACTGTCAGATTAATTAAGATACGAGCATGAATAGAGCGAGATTTTTCAATAAATGCCATCCATGGTCGCGGCGGGAGACAGACAGAATGAAGAGGAAAATGGAACACAACACAGAAAAGTACAAACGAGGGAGAAAAAAAAGAAAGAGGGAGGTAGAGAGAGAGAGAGAAAGAAAAAAGAGAGAGAGAGAGAGAGAGGGGGAGAATAGGAATGGAGTCGAAGAGATAATGGAAAGAGGTGAGTGATAGGAGGTATTAAAATAGAGAAAATAAGTGGGTATTAATTCAGATAATAGGGTAGAAGTGGGTATGGAAATGAGAAAAGGCTGTTTAGGGTATAATTTTCAAACCAGGATAATGG
The DNA here is from genome assembly GCA_029783475.1 of Metacarcinus magister. Lineage (NCBI taxonomy): Eukaryota > Metazoa > Arthropoda > Malacostraca > Decapoda > Cancridae > Metacarcinus > Metacarcinus magister. Next base: position 1,681,154 of record JAPQNM010000009.1, on the reverse strand, counting down.
GTGGTAGTAATGGTGGTATGTCAGTGGTGGTGGTGGTGATGATGGTGGTGGTGGTGGTGGTGGTGGTGGTGACGGTGATAATGGTGGTGATGAGCAATGAGGACTAGCAGTAAAAACGAGACGGAGTGGTGGTGATAGTGGTAGTGATAGTAGTGGTGGTGGTAGTAGTAGTAGTAGTAGTTGGGGTATTAATGGTAGTGGTGGTGGCTGGGGTATTACGCAAATATGATGATTATAGCATAGGGTCAAGTGGTGAGATGGAGTAGCAGTGGTAGGAGTGGTAGGAGTGGTAGGAGTGTTAGCGAGGTAATCCTTAGGCGTCAAGTTACGGTTCAAACCACACTTAATGGGTTTTTTTTTCTTTCTCTCCTTTTTTTTTGTTTTGTTTTTTGTATATTTAGCATAGTGATTTGAGGAGACCCAAGTGTGGCCTAGGAGCTGTAACCCTACTTAGTGTACCTGTACTTAACAAAATACAGGTGAGAAACGAACACCTACATACACATTCCTCTATAACTAACATTACAAAACATTTCAATTCACCCATAACAAAAACAATAAAATAATAATAATAATGAACAAAACACACATAGCGATACACATACGAGTAGAATCACCATCATCACCACCACCATCACCACCACTATCACCACCGATATTATTGCATTACGATGGCTAACACGTAGTGAGCGATGCAAATACACAGGTGGAAGCGATGTCTCGAGGTGCAGGTGCTGGAGGGAAGGTGAGGAGGGAGGAAGGAGGGAGGAAGGGAGGGAGGAAGGAGGGAAGGTTGGAAGGGCAAGATGAAGGTAAAATATATATATGGTAAAGGTTTTCAACTCTTTTTTTTCAATTTAATTCCTTCTAATGTTTATTTTTTAAGTCATAACTCATATATAAAAGGGTTTAAAGTTTATAATGCATGTATAGGGTTAATATAAAGAGAAAGGATACCTACACATATACCTTTAAATGACCTTATAGTTAAAAAAATAAATCACATCACCTTAATAGAAAAAAAAATCATTGTGAATTACTATGAAAAATATACACACAAAATAAATAAAAATAAATAAATAAAAAATACATTATATAGAATCATGATAAAAAAAAGGATCACTTCAATAATAACTGTAACGCAATCCAACCATGAAAGTGTCGGCAGAAACCCAACCACACACACACACACACACACACACACACACACACACACACACACACACCTGACGGGGGTTGTCTCCTCGGGTTGAACGTCTCTGTGTGGGTGGGAGGGAGTGGGAGTGAGGGAGTGAGTGAGTGAGGGAGTGAGTGAGGGAGTGAGGGAGTGAGGGGAGCGCGTTACGGGTCATTGATGCTGGGGTGAGGGAGGGAAGGAGGGAGGGAGGGAGAGAGGGAGGAAGGAAGGGAGGGAGGAGAGGGAGGTGGGGTGAGGGATGGATAGATGGACGTAGGGTGGGTAGGGAGGAAAGAGAGAAAGAGAGAGAGAGAGAGAGAGAGAGAGAGAGAGAGAGAGAGAGAGAGAGAGAGAGAGAGAGAGAGAGAGAGAGAGAGAGAGAGAGAGAGAGAGAGAGAGAGAGAGAGAGAGAGAGAGAGAGAGAGAGAGAGAGAGAGAGAGAGAGAGAGAGAGAGAGAGAGAGAGAGAGAGAGAGAGAGCGTGCAAGGAGATAAGGATGGTGAAAGATGGACGAGAAGGAAACTATCGTGAGGCCCTTCAAATGAGGAGTAACTGGGGGCTGGATGTGAGTGGAGGGGAGTGTGATTTGCATGAGAAACGAGAGTGCAATGATGAGGACACACTCTGGGAAGGAGAGGAGAGGAGAGAGAGAGAGAGAGAGAGAGAGAGAGAGAGAGAGAGAGAGAGAGAGAGAGAGAGAGAGAGAGAGAGAGAGAGAGAGAGAGAGAGAGAGAGAGAGTAAAATTCGAAGACATTACTAATATGAATTAAACTCACCCCGATTCTTTCCGTCTTTGAATAATTAATACTCCAATGAACTGAGTAATAATGGTAAGATTTCGTTTCATACTTCCAGCGACAAAAATTGGAACTTTTACACTTTCTTCCTTCCTTCCAATTCCCTTGTGAGGCTGAGGGGAAAAAAACGGGGACACGAGATAATGAGATCGAATGTAGCGTTCCCACAGGTCCTCACTTGGGTCACACGTGCCTGTCTGTCTGCATGCATGTCTGTATGTGTGTGTACGTGTGTGTATGTGTGTGTTTGGGCAGCTGTGTGTGTGTGTGTGTGGGGGTGACTGCAACAGCGACACACACATTTGCTAAGCTCTCCAGAACCATCTACCTCACTCTCCTACATAGTCCACATACTGCAAACACCTCCTTGTACCCACACGCTCTACATGCACGTCTATCTCTATCTCCCTCTCTCTGCACATCCTCTCTTCGTCTTCCCTCCTCAAGCCTTCACATCCTCTCTGCCTTAGCTTCACCCTCCACTTCCTCCGCCTCACACTGCACATCCACCTTCCCTTTCAGCCTGAGAGATATACTCCTAAACCGTCCCTTCTTCTCCCTCTCACTCCACCTCCACTCTCCACCCTTCCACAGCCTCAATACAGCCTTCAGACGCACAAGACTTCACACCACCACTAACACGTTCCCTGAAATGGCTTACTTACACTTACATACCAACGGAGTCCAACGCCTCTCCGGTAACTAAAGTGAGACTATTTGCAGCCGTAAGTAAGCGACAACACAGTCCATAGGGAAGGACGGAGGAAGGAAAGCAGCGGGAGGGGAGAGAAGCGTCTTACCCTCGACAGGACCTTAGAATACTGTAGTTTGTGCTCTCTGAAGGAGGGGAAAAGATGATGATTCTTTTGCTAGGTGGAGGTGAGGCGAGGTGGGTCGTAGTGGTGTGCAGACTTACTTGCCTGCCTCGTGCAATGGCCGGTTCATAAGAAAGTACGAGACGTTTTCAAGAGTGTGTACCCAAGCGGGAATGAGAGCGTTTTTTAAAATATTCATGTTCTGTAGTAGTGTTACGTCCTGTGTGTGTGTGTGTGTGTGTGTGTGTGTGTGTGTGTGTGTGTGTGTGTGTGTGTGTGTGTGTGTGTGTGTGTGTGTGTGTGTGTGAAAAAGAGAGAGAAAAAAAAGAAAAAATATCACACGTACGCAGGTGGAAAAAAAAACTCCATTTGACAATTTCATTCCATCTTTTAATGTCGCGAGTAATTTGACAGGATTCCATTAGTTATCAGCGTCAGGTGAGGGGAACAGACGGCGACAGGTGGTGTGGCACGACTACTTTATCACGACAGGTAAACGTAATGGTGTTGACGGACAGGTAAACTCGTCCCCAGGTAA
>JAPQNM010000009.1:1657826-1675326 GCA_029783475.1 Metacarcinus magister | reverse complement strand
CAGGGTTAAAAAGATAACTCTCAAGACATGACCGAGGACCTTAACGTCATGCCGAGGTCAGGTCACGCGTTCCAGTACATGATTTTGGGGGTCAATCCTCCGTTTGCAGATTGAGAAAGCCACGTACTAACCTCTCTCTCTCTCTCTCTCTCTCTCTCTCTCTCTCTCTCTCTCTCTCTCTCTCTCTCTCTCTCTCTCTCTCTCACCAGTAGCGACACACATTATCGTTCAAATTTTAATAAACATGAATAGCAAACCAAATAAAAACCAACATAATATAAAGCATAAAAAGGAAAAAAAAAGAGAGAAAAGAAAAATCAATATAAATAAAAAAACAACAACAACAACAACGGCGCATATATATCTGCATTGCTCAGTGTTCCGTTCGGTAATGGTGAAAAACGGCTTTATTTACAAAACAAACAAACAAAACAAACAAACAAACAAACAAACAAACAGCATCACTACTATTATTGATGAAATATAAATCACAGGTAATGAAAATCAACCTAATATTTAACCCTATTTTTCCCATTACGAGAGAGAGAGAGAGAGAGAGAGAGAGAGAGAGAGAGAGAGAGAGAGAGAGAGAGAGAGAGAGAGAGAGAGAGAGAGAGAGAGAGAGAGAGGAGAGAGAGAGAGAGAGAGAGAGAGAGAGAGAGAGAGAGAGAGAAAAAAAAAGCTTCCAGTACTAAAAAGCAACCGAAAAAAACCTTAATGATATGGGAACTAAAAAAAAAGAAGGTTGTGGATGTAGAAAGCAGAACCAAAGGAAGAAAAGACGCTCAATAAAGATATACAAAGAAGGAGAAGGAACGAAAAATGATGCAATGAGTGGAAGCAAATAAGAGGAAGAGGAGGAGGAGGAGGAGGAGGAGGAGGGGGAGGAGGAGGAGGAGGAAGAAGGGAAGGAACACATAGGAAGAACAAAAAGCAACAGGCCTGCAGGCCCTTACGAGGCTGTTTATGATAGAGACTACACTATCTAATCTAGAGTGAAGGATACAGGATAGTAAGGGTGAAGGCTTCTCCATCCAGCCAACTGTGATTATGAATATTTATTCTATGACTAATAATTACGCAGTAAAATGAAACTTAATATTTATATAAAAACATGACTTTCCTCCTCATTTTCCCGAAAGCTATTAGAGCTATTGGAAATATCATTGCAGCATCTGATACACCTAATTAAAATGTACAACTGTCATTATGAATATTTGTTCTATGAATAATAATTACGCAGTAAAATGAAACTTAATATTTATATAAAAACATGACTTTCCTTCTCATTTTCCCGAAAGCTATTAGAGATATTGGAAATATCATTGCAGCATCTGATACACCTAATTAAAATGTACAACTGTCATTATGAATATTTGTTCTATGAATAATAATTACGCAGTAAAATGAAACTTAATATTTATTTAAAAACATGACTTTCCTCCTCATTTTCTCGAAAGCTATTAGAGATATTGGAAATATCATTGCAGCATCTGATACACCTAATTAAACTGTACAACTGTCATTATGAATATTTGTTCTATGAATAATAATTACGCAGTAAAATGAAACTTAATATTTATATAAATAAATGACTTTCCTCCTAGTTTTCTCGAAAGCTATTAGAGATATTGGAAATATCATTGCAGCATCTGATACACCTAATTAAACTGTACAACTGTCATTATGAATATTTGTTCTATGACTAATAATTACGCAGAAAAATGAAACTTAATATTTATATAAAAACATGACTTTCCTCCTCATTTTCCCGAAAGCTATTAGAGATATTGGAAATATCATTGCAGCATCTGATACACCTAATTAAACTGTACAACTGTGATTATGAATATTTGTTCTATGACTAATAATTACGCAGTAAAATGAAACTTAATATTTATATATAAAATATGACTTTCCTCATTTTCCGAAAGTTATTAGAGACATTAGAAATATCATTGCACCATCTGATACACTTAATTAAACTGTACAACTGTCATTATGAATATTTGTTCTATGACTAATAATTACGCAGTAAAATGAAACTTAATATTTATATAATAACATGACTTTCCTCTTCATTTTCCCGAAAGCTATTAGAGATATTGGAAATATCATTGCAGCATCTGATACACCTAATTAAACTGTACAACTGTCATTATGAATATTTGTTCTATGACTAATAAATACGCAGTAAAATTAAACTTTATATTTATATAAAAACATGACTTTCCTCCTCATTTTTCCGAAAGCTATTAGAGATATTGGAAATATCATTGCAGCATCTGATACACCTAATTAAACTGTACAACTGTCATTATGAATATTTGTTCTATGACTAATAAATAGGCAGTAAAATGAAACTTAATATTTATATAAAAACATGATTTTCCTCCTCATTTTCTCGAAAGCTATTAGAGATATTGGAAATATCATTGCAACATCTGATAGACCTAATTAAAATCTACTACTGTCATTATGAATATTTGCTCTAGTACTAATAAATACTGAATTTTACTTTTTTTAAAATTACTTTCTTCCTCATTTTCTCGAAAGCTATTAGATATATTGGAAAAATCATTGCATCATCTGATACACCTAACTCAACTGTACAACTGACATTATGAATAATTGTTCTATGACTAATAATTACGCAGTAAAATAAAACGGTATATTTATTTAAAACATGATTTTCCTCCTCATTTTCCCGAAAGCTATTAGAGATATTGGAAATATCATTGCAGAATCTGATACACCTAATTAAACTGTACAACTGTGATTATGAATATTTGTTCTATGACTAATAATTACGCAGTAAAATGAAACTTAATATTTATATATAAAACATGACTTTCCTAATTTTCCCGAAAGTTATTAGAGATATTAGAAATATTATTGCAACATCTGATACACTTAATTAAACTGTACAACTGTCATTATGAATATTTGTTCTATGACTAATAATTACGCAGTAAAATGAAACTTAATTTTTATATAAAAAAATGACTTTCCTCATCATTTTCTTGAAAGCTATTAGAGGTATTGGAAATATCATTGCAGCATCTGATACACCTAATTAAAATGTACAACTGTCATTATGAATATTTGTTCTATGACTAATAATTACGCAGTAAAATGAAACTTAATATTTATATAAAAACATGACTTTCCTCCTCATTTTCCCGAAAGCTATTAGAGATATTGGAAATATCATTGCAGCATCTGATACACCTAATTAAACTGTACAACTGTGATTATGAATATTTGTTCTATGACTAATAATTACGCAGTAAAATGAAACTTAATATTTATATATAAAATATGACTTTCCTCATTTTCCGAAAGTTATTAGAGATATTAGAAATATCATTGCACCATCTGATACACTTAATTAAACTGTACAACTGTCATTATGAATATTTGTTCTATGACTAATAATTACGCAGTAAAACGAAACTTAATATTTATATAATAACATGACTTTCCTCTTCATTTTCCCGAAAGCTATTAGAGATATTGGAAATATCATTGCAGCATCTGATACACCTAATTAAACTGTACAACTGTCATTATGAATATTTGTTCTATGACTAATAATTACGCAGTAAAATGAAACTTTATATTTATATAAAAACATGACTTTCCTCCTCATTTTTCCGAAAGCTATTAGAGATATTGGAAATATCATTGCAGCATCTGATACACCTAATTAAACTGTACAACTGTAATTATGAATATTTGTTCTATGACTAATAAATAGGCAGTAAAATGAAACTAAATATTTATATAAAAACATGACTTTCCTCCTCATTTTCTCGAAAGCTATTAGAGATATTGGAAATATCATTGCAAAATCTGATAGACCTAATTAAAATCTACTACTGTCATTATGAATATTTGCTCTAGTACTAATAAATACTGAATTTTACTTTTTTTAAAATTACTTTCTTCCTCATTTTCTCGAAAGCTATTAGATATATTGGAAAAATCATTGCATCATCTGATACACCTAACTCAACTGTACAACTGACATTATGAATAATTGTTCTATGACTAATAATTACGCAGTAAAATAAAACGGTATATTTATTTAAAACATGACTTTCCTCCTCATTTTCCCGAAAGCTATTAGAGATATTGGAAATATCATTGCAGAATCTGATACACCTAATTAAACTGTACAACTGTGATTATGAATATTTGTTCTATGACTAATAATTACGCAGTAAAATGAAACTTAATATTTATATATAAAACATGACTTTCCTCATTTTCCCGAAAGTTATTAGAGATATTAGAAATATTATTGCAACATCTGATACACTTAATTAAACTGTACAACTGTCATTATGAATATTTGTTCTATGACTAATAATTACGCAGTAAAATGAAACTTAATTTTTATATAAAAAAATGACTTTCCTCATCATTTTCTTGAAAGCTATTATAGGTATTGGAAATATCATTGCAGCATCTGATACACCTAATTAAAATGTACAACTGTCATTATGAATATTTGTTCTATGACTAATAATTACGCAGTAAAATGAAACTTAATATTTATATAAAAACATGACTTTCCTCCTCATTTTCCCAAAAGCTATTAGAGATATTGGAAATATCATTGCAGCATCTGATACACCTAATTAAACTGTAAAACTGTGATTATGAATATTTGTTCTATGACTAATAATTACGCAGTAAAATGAAACTTAATATTTATATATAAAACATGACTTTCCTCATTTTCCCGAAAGTTATTAGAGATATTAGAAATATCATTGCACCATCTGATACACTTAATTAAACTGTACAACTGTCATTATGAATATTTGTTCTATGACTAATAATTACGCAGTAAAAGGAAACTTAATATTTATATAATAACATGACTTTCCTCTTCATTTTCCCGAAAGCTATTAGAGATATTGGAAATATCATTGCAGCATCTGATACACCTAATTAAACTGTACAACTGTCATTATGAATATTTGTTCTATGACTAATAATTACGCAGTAAAATGAAACTTAAAATTTATTTAAAAACATGACTTTCCTCCTAATTTTCTCGAAAGCTATTAGAGATATTGGAAATATCATTGCAGCATCTGATACACCTAATTAAAATGTACAACTGTCATTATGAATATTTTTTCTGTGAATAATTATTACGCAGTAAAATAAAACTTAATATTTATATAATAACATGACTTTCCTCCTCATTTTCCCGAAAGCTATTAGAGATATTGGAAATATCATTGCAGCATCTGATACACCTAATTAAACTGTACAACTGTCATTAGGAATATTTGTTCTATGACTAATAATTACGCAGTAAAATGAAACTTAATATTTATTTAAAAACATGACTTTCCTCCTAATTTTCTCGAAAGCTATTAGAGATATTGGAAATATCATTGCAGCATCTGATAAACCTAATTAAACTGTACAACTGATATTATGAATATTTGTTCTATGACTAATAAATACGCAGTAAAATTAAACTTTATATTTATATAAAAACATGACTTTCCTCCTCATTTTTCCGAAAGCTATTAGAGATATTGGAAATATCATTGCAGCATCTGATACACTTAATTAAACTGTACAACTGTCATTATGAATATTTGTTCTATGACTAATAAATAGGCAGTAAAATGAAACTTAATATTTATAGAAAAACATGACTTTCCTCCTCATTTTCTCGAAAGCTATTAGAGATATTGGAAATATCATTGCAACATCTGATAGACCTAATTAAAATCTACTACTGTCATTATGAATATTTGCTCTAGTACTAATAAATACTGAATTTTACTTTTTTTAAAATTACTTTCTTCCTCATTTTCTCGAAAGCTATTAGAGATATTGGAAAAATCATTGCATCATCTGATACACCTAATTCAACTGTACAACTGACATTATGAATAATTGTTCTATGACTAATAATTACGCAGTAAAATAAAACGGTATATTTATTTAAAACATGACTTTCCTCCTCATTTTCCCGAAAGCTATTAAAGATATTGGAAATATCATTGCAGCATCTGATACACCTAATTAAACTGTACAACTGTGATTATGAATATTTGTTCTATGACTAATAATTACGCAGTAAAATGAAACTTAATATTTATATAAATATATGACATTCCTTATTTTCCCGAAAGCTATTAGAGATATTAGAAATATCATTGAAGCATCTGATACACTTAATTAAACTGTACAACTGTCATTATGAATATTTGTTCTATGAATAATAATTACGCAGTAAAATGAAACTTAATATTTATTTAAAAACATGACTTTCCTCCTCATTTTCTCGAAAGCTATTAAAGATATTGGAAATATCATTGCAGCATCTGATACACCTAATTAAACTGTACAACTGTCATTATGAATATTTGTTCTATGACTAATAATTACGCAGTATAATGAAACTTAATATTTATATATAAAACATGACTTTCCTCATTTTCCCGAAAGTTATTAGAGATATTAGAAATATCATTGCACCATCTGATACACTTAATTAAACTGTACAACTGTCATTATGAATATTTGTTCTATGACTAATAATTACGCAGTAAAATGAAACTTAATATTTATATAATAAACATGACTTTCCTCTTCATTTTCCCGAAAGCTATTAGAGATATTGGAAATTTCATTGTAGCATCTGATACACCTAATTAAACTGTACAACTGTCATTATGAGTATTTGTTCTATGACTAATAATTACGCAGTAAAATGAAACTTAATATTTATATAAAAACCTGACTTTCCTCCTAATTTTCTCGAAAGCTATTAGAGATATTGGAAATATCATTGCAGCATCTGATACACCTAATTAAAACTGTACAAATGTCATTATGAATATTTTTTCTATGCATAATAATTACGCAGTAAAATAAACTTAATATTTATATAAATAACATGACTTTCCTCCTCATTTTCCCGAAAGCTATTAGAGATATTGGAAATATCATTGCAGCATCTGATACACTTAATTAAACTGTACAACTGTCATTATGAATATTTGTTCTATGACTAATAATTACGCAGTAAAAGGAAACTTAATATTTATATAAAACATGACTTTCCTCTTCATTTTCCGGAAAGCTATTAGATATATTGGAAATATCATTGCAGTATCTGATACATCTAATTAAACTGTACAACTGTCATTATGAGTATTTGTTCTATGACTAATAATTACGCAGTAAAATGAAACTTAATATTTATTTAAAAACCTGACTTTCCTCCTAATTTTCTCGAAAGCTATTAGAGATATTGGAAATATCATTGCAGCATCTGATACACCTAATTAAAATGTACAACTGTAATTATGAATATTTTTTCTCTGAATAATAATTACGCAGTAAAATAAAACTTAATATTTATATAATAACATGACTTTCCTCCTCATTTTCCCGAAAGCTATTAGAGATATTGGAAATATCATTGCAGCATCTGATACACCTAATTAAACTGTACAACTGTGATTATGAATATTTGTTCTATGACTAATAATTACGCAGTAAAATGAAACTTAATATTTATATATAAAACATGACTTTCCTAATTTTCCCGAAAGTTATTAGAGATATTAGAAATATCATTGCAGCATCTGATATACTTAATTAAACTGTACAACTGTCATTATGAATATTTGTTCTATGACTAATAATTACGCAGTAAAATGAAACTTAATATTTATATAATAACATGACTTTCCTCTTCATTTTCCCGAAAGCTATTAGAGATATTGGAAATATCATTGCAGCATCTGATACAACTAATTCAACTGTACAACTGTCATTATGAATATTTGTTCTATGACTAATAATTACGCAGTAAAATGAAACTTAATATTTATTTAAAAACATGACTTTCCTCCTAATTTTCTCGAAAGCTATTAGAGATATTGGAAATATATATGCAGCATCTGATACACCTAATTAAACTGTACAACTGTCATTATGAATATTTGTTCTATGACTAATAATTACGCAGTATAATGAAACTTAATATTTATATATAAAACATGACTTTCTTAATTTTCCCGAAAGTTATTAGAGATATTAGAAATATCATTGCAGCATCTGATACACCTAATTAAACTGTACAACTGTCATTATGAATATTTGTTCTATGACTAATAATTACGCAGTAAAATGAAACTTAATATTTATATAATAACATGACTTTCCTCTTCATTTTCCCGAAAGCTATTAGAGATATTGGAAATATCATTGCAGCATCTGATACACCTAATTAAACTGTACAACTGTCATTATGAATATTTGTTCTATGACTAATAATTACGCAGTAAAATGAAACTTAATATTTATTTAAAAACATGACTTTCCTCCTAATTTTCTCGAAAGCTATTAGAGATATTGGAAATATATATGCAGCATCTGATACACCTAATTAAAATTTACAACTGTCATTATGAATATTTTTTCTATGAATAATAATTACGCAGTAAAATAAAACTTTATATATATATAATAACATGACTTTCCTCTTCATTTTCCCGAAAGCTGTTAGAGATATTGGAAATATCATTGCAGCATCTGATACACCTAATTAAACTGTACAACTGTCATTATGAATATTTGTTCTATGACTAATAATTACGCAGTAAAATGAAACTTAATATTTATTTAAAAACCTGACTTTCCTCCTAATTTTCTCGAAAGCTATTAGAGATATTGGAAATATCATTGCAGCATCTGATACACCTAATTCAACTGTACAACTGATATTATGAATATTTGTTCTATGACTAATAAATATGCAGTAAAATTAAACTTTATATATATATAAAAACATGACTTTCCTCCTCATTTTCCCGAAAGCTATTAGAGATATTGGAAATATCATTGCAGCATCTGATACAGCTAATTAAACTGTACAACTGTCATTATGAATATTTGGTCTATGACTAATAAATACGCAGTAAAATGAAACTTAATATTTATATAAAAACATGGCTTTCCTCCTCATTTTCTCGAAAGCTATTAGAGATATTGGAAATATCATTGCAGCATCTGATAGACCTAATTAAAATCTACTACTGTCATTATGAATATTTGCTCTAGTACTAATAAATACTGAATTTTACTTTTTTTAAAATTATTTTCTTCCTCATTTTCTCGAAAGCTATTAGAGATATTGGAAAAATAATTGCATCATCTGATACACCTAATTTAACTGTACAACTGACATTATGAATATTTGTTCTATGACTAATAATTACGCAGTAAAATAAAACGGTATATTTATTTAAAACATGACATTCCTCCTCATTTTCCCGAAAGCTATTAGAGATATTTTGAAATATCATTGCAGCATCTGATACACCTAATTAAACTGTACAACTGTGATTATGAATATTTGTTCTATGACTAATAATTACGCAGTAAAATGAAACTTAATATTTATATATAAAACATGACTTTCCTCATTTTCCCGAAAGTTATTAGAGATATTAGAAATATCATTGCAGCATCTGATACACCTAATTAAACTGTATAACTGTCATTATGAATATTTGTTCTATGACTAATAAATACGCAGTAAAATGAAACTTAATATTTATATAAAAACATGACTTTCCTCCTCATTTTCTCGAAAGCTATTAGAGATATTGGAAATATCATTGCAACATCTGATAGACCTAATTAAAATCTACTACTGTCATTATGAATATTTGCTCTAGTACTAATAAATACTGAATTTTACTTTTTTTAAAATTACTTTCTTCCTCATTTTCTCGAAAGCTATTAGAGATATTGGAAAAATCATTGCATCATCTGATACACCTAATTCAACTGTACAACTGACATTATGAATAATTGTTCTATGACTAATAATTACGCAGTAAAATAAAACGGTATATTTATTTAAAACATGACTTTCCTCCTCATTTTCCCGAAAGCTATTAGAGATATTGGAAATATCATTGCAGCATCTGATACACCTAATTAAACTGTACAACTGTGATTATGAATATTTGTTCTATGACTAATAATTACGCAGTAAAATGAAACTTAATATTTATATATAAAACATGACTTTCCTAATTTTCCCGAAAGTTATTAGAGATATTAGAAATATCATTGAAGCATCTGATACACTTAATTAAACTGTACAACTGTCATTATGAATATTTGTTCTATGAATAATAATTACGCAGTAAAATGAAACTTAATATTTATTTAAAAACATGACTTTCCTCCTCATTTCCTCGAAAGCTATTAAAGATATTGGAAATATCATTGCAGCATCTGATACACCTAATTATACTGTACAACTGTCATTATGAATATTTATTCTATGACTAATAATTACGCAGTATAATGAAACTTAATATTTATATATAAAACATGACTTTCCTCATTTTCCCGAAAGTTATTAGAGATATTAGAAATATCATTGCACCATCTGATACACTTAATTAAACTGTACAACTGTCATTATGAATATTTGTTCTATGACTAATAATTACGCAGTAAAATGAAACTTAATATTTATATAATAACATGACTTTCCTCTTCATTTTCCCGAAAGCTATTAGAGATATTGGAAATATCATTGTAGCATCTGATACACCTAATTAAACTGTACAACTGTCATTATGAGTATTTGTTCTATGACTAATAATTACGCAGTAAAATGAAACTTAATATTTATATAAAAACCTGACTTTCCTCCTAATTTTCTCGAAAGCTATTAGAGATATTGGAAATATCATTGCAGCATCTGATACACCTAATTAAAATGTACAACTGTCATTATGAATATTTTTTCTATGAATAATAATTACGCAGTAAAATAAAACTTAATATTTATATAATAACATGACTTTCCTCCTCATTTTCCCGAAAGTTATTAGAGATATTAGAAATATCATTGCAGCATCTGATACACCTAATTAAACTGTACAACTGTCATTATGAATATTTGTTCTATGACTAATAAATACGCAGTAAAATGAAACTTAATATTTATATAAAAACATGACTTTCCTCCTCATTTTCTCGAAAGCTATTAGAGATATTGGAAATATCATTGCAGCATCTGATAGACCTAATTAAAATCTACTACTGTCATTATGAATATTTGCTCTAGTACTAATTAATACTGAATTTTACTTTTTCTTAAATTACTTTTTTCCTCATTTTCTCGAAAGCTATTAGAGATATTGGAAAAATCATTGCTTCATCTGATACACCTAATTCAACTGTACAACTGACATTATGAATATTTGTTCTATGACTAATAATTACGCAGTAAAATAAAACGGTATATTTATTTAAAACATGACATTCCTCCTCATTTTCCCGAAAGCTATTAGAGATATTGGAAATATCATATCAGCATCTGATACACCCAATTAAACTGTACAACTGTGATTATGAATATTTGTTCTATGACTAATAATTACGCAGTAAAATGAAACTTAATATTTATATATAAAACATGACTTTCCTGATTTTCCCGAAAGTTATTAGAGATATTAGAAATATCATTGCAGCATCTGATACACTTAATTAAACTGTACAACTGTCATTATGAATATTTGTTCAATGACTAATAATTACGCAGTAAAATGAAACTTAATATTTATATAAAAACATGACTTTCCTCCTCATTTTCCCGAAAGCTATTAGAGATATTGGAAATATCATTGCAGCATCTGATAGACCTAATTAAAATCTACTACTGTCATTATGAATATTTGCTTTAGTACTAATAAATACTGAATTTTACTTTTTTAAAAATTACTTTCTTCCTCATTTTCTCGAAAGCTATTAGAGATATTGGAAATATCATTGCATCATCCGATACACATAATTCAACTGTACAACTGATATTATGAATATTTGTTCTATGACTAATAATTACGCAGTAAAATAAAACCGTATATTTATTTAAAACATGAATTTCCTCCTCATTTTCCCGAAAGCTATTAGAGATATTGGAAATATCATTGCAGCATCTGATACACTTAATTAAACTGTACAACTGTCATTATGAATATTTGTTCTATGACTAATAATTACGCAGTAAAATGAAACTTAATATTTATTTTAAAACATGACTTTCCTCCTCATTTTCTCGAAAGAAGGAGGAGGAGGAGGAATAGGAGGTAAAGGGAGGAGAATGAAAAGAGGGTGAGGAGGAAAAATGAGCAATAAAAAAAATGCAAAAAAAAAAAAGAGAATGAAAGATAGACAGAGAAAAACGAAAAAAAATAAAATAAAAAGACACCTTAATACACAAACAACAACACAAACAAGGACAAAGAGACACAAAACAGGGACACACACACACACACACACACACACACACACACACACACACACACACACATACACACACACACACACATACACACACACAAACACACACACACACACACACACAACACACACACACACACACACACACACACACACACACACACACACACACACAGACCGACAAATATGAAGAAAAAAAATAACGTTAGGGACACAGGTAGACAATAGAAAACGTTGAAAGGGTTGAACAGGTTGATAGGGTCATACTCTCACTAACTTACTCCCACGGTTATTATGTGAGGTTGTGTGAGATTATTATGTGAGGTTGTCCCACAGCCAGACCAGACACCGTCAAGGCTACAGGTGTGCAGGTGAAGGCAAGTAACGACAGGTGTTCACAGGTAGCAGGAAGGAGGGAGGGAGGGAAGGGAGAGGTAGGGAGGGAGGGTAAAGAAGCAGGTAGGAATGAGGAGTGGAAGGGATGGAGGGAAGGAGGGAGGAAAGGTAGGAAAAGTAATAGGTAGGAATGAGGAGAAGGAATGGAGGGAGAGGAGGGAAAAGAATGGAAGGGATGAAAGGAAGGAAGGAAAAGAGGTAGGTAGGAATGAGGTAAGAATAGATGGAGAGAAAGAAAGAGGAATGAAGAGTAAGAGGAACGGAGGGAAGGAAGGAGGGAGGGATGAGGAGTTGGAGAGATGGAGGAAAGGAGTTATAGCATGTGGAGGGAAGGAGGGAAAAGGTATAATCTTATGTGGTTTTGCAAAATGATGATAAAGGTACAAGATTTACAAGATGGGAAGTCATATGTATACATTGACCCATCTCTATCCTTCCTTCCCTCCCTCCCTCCCCCTCCTTCCTTCCTTCCCTCCTTCACCCAACCTTCATAAACCAAATAAAAAAACAAAAACAAGAGAGGAACATCAGCTACTTTATGATAATCAGATAATCAACACCACAAGCAAATAACACACAAAAAATAAATAAAAAAAAGGTTTCCACACACACAGCCTCCAGCGATACATGCAATCTACAAAATATGAGGTTTATGAAGGAGGAGGAGGAAGCTAAGAGGAGGATAAAGTGAAGCTAACAGTGAAGCTAAGAGTGAAGCTAAAAGGGAGACGAAGGAACAGAGGAGGCAACAGGTGTTAGGTGGTAGAAGGGCCGGCAGGTAAGGAGGACAGGTGGGTGGGGAGGACAGGTGGGTGGGGAGGACAGGTGGGAGGGAGGATAGGTTGGGGGGGGGAGGACAGGTGGTGGGTGGTGATGGTGAGTCAATTATTAGTACCAGAACAATAGCACTGAGGGTGGTATGTGTTGATGAGCGTTCATTGGCGGAGGAACTTAAAGATTGTGATGTAAGAGAGGAGGAGGAGGAGGAGGAGGAGGAGGAGGAGGAGGAGGAGGAGGAGGAGGAGGAGGAGAAAGAAGACATAGATAAGAGATACAATAAAGTCTTTGATGTGTCTCTATAGAATTGAGGTTTTTATCTATTTTCCAATTTTTTTAACTCCTCTCTTTGATCTGAACCTAATCTTTCTCTTCTATAAATACGGATCTGCTACTATTATTATTATTATTATCAATGATTATTATTATTATTACTACTATTATTATTAGCATTATCCAGTGAGTATTAGGTTTTTTTTAATGACATGCATGAACACAAAATCACAATTACCCCGATGTGAGTAATTACATCATACAAGTGTAATTACATCATACAAGTGTAATTAACTTCACTACCTAACTTACATTACAACGAATTAACATGAACTATTTTTTTTTTCTTTTCACATCAGAGAACACACAACATCACTACTGCATTTTCATTTCATCCTGCAACATACACCCACACCCACACACCCCACACACACACACACACACACACACACACACACACACACGAGAAAAACACCCGCACACCCATTTTCGAAGCAGAGCACCGGTCGGATCCACAAATGAAGCAGTTTCATCTGGACACGACGCAATGAAGCTTCGAAATAAAGGACGTAAGATGGACGCAACACACGGGAGGGAGGAGGAGGAGGAGGAGGAGGAAGAGGAGGAGGAGGGAGAAATAGGAGGAAAGAGAGAGAAGGGCAAGAGTGCGACGAGGAGGAAATGAGGGAGGAGGGAGAATGAAGAGCGATGGGATGGAGGGAAAGGAGGAAAGTGGAGGAGTGTGCAGGAAGGAAGAGTAGGGATAAATCATGGTGCTTTAATTTTTTTCTCCTCCTCCTCCTCCTCCTCCTCCTCCTCCTCCTCCTCCTCCTCCTCCTCCTCCTGTATAAGGGTACGTGCCTAGTCAAGGATATGATTTGAGTTCAAGTCTAGCATCCTTCTGTGGACCTGAAATCGCAAAGTTTGGCCTCTGATCCACAAAGAGGATTAAGAGACTAAGGGTGGACGGACAGACACACACACACACACACACACACACACACACACACACACACACACACACACACACACACACACACACACACACATGCTGGTACCCCAAATGTTTCTACACAAAGATGAATACAAAAACATAGATACATACATACATACATACACACAGACATAGATACATACATACATACATACACACAGACATACATACATACATACAGACACACAGCCAGGCAGCCAGACACCTCCTACTCCCCTGAGGAAGACGTGCTGTGCTCAAGGCAACGCCCCAGGGACACTTTTGGAAATGAGGGAGAAGGTTGAGTATCTTTCATCTGATAGAATCACCCCTTAATTTATGCATTCTCTCTCTCTCTCTCTCTCTCTCTCTCTCACTCTCTCTCTCTCTCCTCTCTCTCTCTCTCTCTCTCTCTCTCTTCTCTCTCTCTCTCTCTCTTAGTAAGTAATAGTGTGAGTGTGAGTGTGTGTGTGTGTGTGTGTGTGTGTGTGTGTGGTGTGTGTGTGTGTGTGTGTGTGTGTGTGTGTGTGTGTGTGTCGTAATGAGGACGTCGCAGCCACCACAGGAGGGACGCTGCAGGGGGTGGAAGGCAGCTGGAGAATGCAGGCAGTACACATCACCCTCCCTAACCCTTCCCCTCCCTTCCCCTCCCATCCCTCCCTCACCCCGACACCCTGACACACTGCGCTATAGATCAAGAGGAACAACTGGAGGAGGTCTAGCTGAGGTGTGGTAAGGAGGAGAGAGACAAGGCGTAAAGGACCCTAACGCATGTGAGAGATGAAGGAACAAGACACAAGGAACAGATTAGTAACTATGTATCTTTGTGATCTCTTGCTGTATCCTCCCTCTCTCCTCTTACTCTGGTTCTCTATCTCCAGAGTGTAATATTAGGTAAGGTTAGCCCAAGGGAGGTGTACGTGTTATCTAAGGGAGTGTTGGGGATGGGACAGTCAACTACTCTTACTCACACGAATGGAAATGTAGATTAGACTTGTTAATTGTCTCTTTGGGCTACCTGACAGCTGTTTTGTGCGTGTGTGTGTGTGTGTGTGTGGTGTGTGTGTGTGTGTGTGTGTGTGTGTGTGTGTGTGTGTGTGTGTGTGTGTGTGTGTGTGTGTGTGTGTGTGTGTGTGCGTGTGTGTGGTGTGTGTGTGAGAGAATATTAGAACCTCTATTAACTGACGAGACGTAAATGAAAAAAAAAAATAGAATGATGTGGACGGTAATGTTAGGTTGAGGAAAGTGATCAACAACAGCTCAAGGACAACTGTGAGAGAATAAAGAAGATGAAGGAAGGTCCTACTCCACTGGTTCTCACACTAATGGAGGAGGAGACAGCAAGGAGGATGGTGGAGGAGACAGCAAGGAGGGTGGTGGAGGAGGAGACAAAAAAGAGGGTGGTGGAGGAGGAGGGGGGGAGGGTGTCATGAAACCATCTACAAAAAGATAAAATTTTCGTATATAAATTATTAATGACTAGTAATCCTAAATGTACTCTGGCCATATGTACAGTACGTATATGTTAATTATTGTTCTGATAAGGTGAACGCATGAATTCAAGCACCTGATACTTAATACCAACACAGGATAATGTAATACAAAGTTAGAAATTAAAAAATGAAAGGTCATCAAACTTTGGTCAACATAAAAAAAGTCTATAAATATGAAGGAAAAAAATCATCAAAATCCAGAGTACCACCCAATACCTCAACCTCTACGACGCCTAAGAACACCTGAACAACGAATACAAATGACCTAAACCCACATTAGTAAAAGAAAAAGACTATATTTACCCTCCAGTGGTAGGCTATCTGTAATCTGAGACGCCTTATACCACACGACAGACACCTGCTTATTATCTACTCCCAGACAGCCTAAGAGAGTGTCCCTGGGAGGCTGAGGAAGGCTGTGAGATCATACATATGCATCTCGTACCTCTAGGATATCTGAGAACATCTGAGAGGTGTAAAGATGTGCTGGAAGGACCTTAACGTGTGGCTGTGGTCCCAAAATGACAGAGATCCTTGATGTGCCTGAAGAGGAGCTCCTTGGTCCCTCTTAGATTTCCTCCTCCTCCTCCTCCTCCTCCTCTTCCTCCTAATTGTCAGGGGCAGCTAGGTACCTCACTCTCCTTCCATCGACAGAGAGACGCTCTTATCTAGCTGGAGGTAATTGCAATGTCCTCTTCCTCCTCCTCCTCCTCCTCCTCCTCCTCCTCCTCCTCCTCTCTTCCTCTTTCCTCTTAGTCTCCGCTTCTCCAAGACTCTTCTCTCGTCTTTTCTTCCTTTTTGTTCTCTTTAGTTTTCTTGAAATATTACGTCGTCCGAGTATTTTCTTGATTGGCAGTCTTTAATTTTCTTCCAGTTTCAAGGGTTTTTTTTTTTCTTTTTTTTGCAATGATGTGTTGAATGATCGATCGATTTTCTTTTTTTTTTCTTTCGCTCCCTCTCTCTCTCTCTCTCTACCTCTCTTATTTTACTGCCGACTATCTTTTCTTTATCTACTTGCTCTCCTTTCCCGTTCCAATCTTTGCTTCTTTAGTCCTCCTCGTCTTCCTCCTCCTCCTCCTCCTCCTCCTCCTCCTCCTCCTCCTCCTCTTCGAGTCTTCCAGCAGATGCCGGCCACCTGCTCTGCGTCTCCACCATTAAAGAGAGAATTAGCTGATCTTCCAGCAGCTTGGAGGGACAGATATTCTCCTCTCTCTCTCTCTCTCTCGCTCTCTCTCTCATCTCTCTCTCTCTTCTCTCTCTTCTCTCTCTC
>JAPQNM010000009.1:1655336-1657726 GCA_029783475.1 Metacarcinus magister | reverse complement strand
GAGAGAGAGAGAGAGAGAGAGGAGAGAGAGGAGATGGGAGGGGGGGGGGTCTACGGCGTATTACTCCTGGCTTAAATAAACATACAATCCAATATTCTTTCTAAAGGGCACCCTCTCTCTCTCTCTCTCTCTCTCTCTCTCTCTCTCTCTCTCTCTCTCTCTCTCTCTGTAACACTCTTTTGTCACCATATATTTACGCAATCCATTTATACCTTCTTATCATTCTCTCTCTCTCTCTCTCTCTTTCTCTCTACCCCCCAACCCCCCCTCTCTCTCTCTCTCTCTCTCTCTCTCTCTCTCTCTCTCTCTCTCTCTCTCTCTCTCTCTCAAGACACTCCCTTCATCACCTCCTTCACATCACCAAAAAGACTTCACCCTTTAGTCGCCCCCCCTCCCCCCCCCCAAAAGCCCCCCTCCAACCCCCCCTTTTACCTCCCTTAAGCACCTCCTCCCCCTTCCCCTTTTTTCCCCTCCTCTCACCCCCTCTGACCGCTTGGAGAGAAAGGAGAGAGGGGGAGAGAGAGGAGGGAACATAAGGAGTCAATATATGAGAGAGAGAGAGAGAGAGAGAGAGAGAGAGAGAGAGAGAGAGAGAGAGAGAGAGAGAGAGAGAGAGAGAGAGAGAGAGAGAGAGTAAAGAGAGGTGGTGTTCGGAGGAGGAGGAGGAGGAAGGAAGATAGAGGAGGAGAAAGAGGAGGACGGGAATGAGAAATATGAGGAAGAGGAGGAGGAAGAGGAAGAGGAAGAGGAAGAGGAGGAGGAGGAGGAAGAGGAGGAGGAGGAGGAGAGGAGGAAGGAAAAAGAAGGAAGGAAGAACAAAAAATTATGAGAAAAATCAAAAACCAGAAAAAAAAATATATAAAAACAGAAATAAAGAGGAGGAAGAAGAGGAGGAGGAGGAGGAGGAGGAGGAAGAGGAAGAGGAAGAGGAAGAGGAAGAGGAGGAGGTGTAAGCTATATGTAGTGGGTATCCCAACAAAGAACAGTCCCCCCCAATCCTTCACCCCCAATACCCACCCCTACCCATACCCCCCTAAATACCCTCTCCCTACCCTCCCCTCCCTACCCTACCCTACCCTGCCCTACCCTACCCTCCCCTCCCCTACCCTACCCTACCCTACCCTGCCCTACCCACGCCCCCTACTCAGAACCAGGGTCGGTTACACTCTGACAAAGGTGCCCCTACCCCCCCCCCAACACACCACACGCCCCCCACACGCCCCCCCCTCCCCCCCCCCTCCACAAAGCTCCCTCTCTCCTATTGGCTGCTAACTTCACACTAATAAAAGCCTTAACGACAGCGGGCGAAGCGACATTATATTTATGATGAGAGAGAGAGAGAGAGAGAGAGAGAGAGAGAGAGAGAGAGAGAGAGAGAGAGAGAAGAGGGGGGGGGTGGGGGGGTAAGGGTGTGATTTGTAGTTAGTTAAAGATTGTAAGATAGGGAAAAACGGAAGGAATGAGAGAATGAGAGAGAGAGAGAGAGAGAGAGAGAGAGAGAGAGAGAGAGAGAGAGAGAGAGAGAGAGAGAGAGAGAGAGACTCCATCACACACACACACACACACACACACACACACACACACACACACACACACACACACACACACACACACACAAGTACGTATACATGTAATAGACACATCACCAAAATTTTATAAAACCCACAATGGAGGAGGAGGAGGAGGAGGAGGAGGAGGAGGAGGAGGAGGAGGAGGAGGAGGAGGAGGAGGAGGAGGAGGCAGAAAACATAACAGAAATAAAACCAACACAACCTAACCTAACCTAACCTAACCTAACCTAACCCAACCTAACTCTCTTTCCCACCCCGCCACCACTCTCATTTGTAACGTCGTCCAAGTTGTCCCAGCGGTCCGGAGCGGCTGAGGATTGGTGTGTGTGTAGGTGAAGGCCCCGCCCACACGCACACGACGCCCCGCCCATCACCTCCATCCCTTACACCGTCCATCGCTCGAAAAGCTTAGAGCAGTTATGTTGTCTAGCGCTCTCCTTGCCGTGCTCCTCCTTACGAAAGTCAAGGAAATATAGGAGATTGTGTTGCTGGCTGCCGACCCTTTTGTTTTTTGTGTGTGTTGAGTGTGTGTGTGTGTGTGTGTGTGTGTGTGTGTGTGTGTGTGTGTGTGTGTGTGTGTGTGTGTGTGTGTGTGTGTGTGTGTGTGTGTTTATAGATGGCCGTGTGTGTGTGTATGTACGCATTTGTTTTTTTATTGATTTATGGAAGAATGGAAAGGTAGAAATGTTATACTAATTTATTATTATTATTATTATTATTATTATTATTATTATTAGTGGTGGAATTTTAAGTGTGTGTGCGTGTGTGTGTGTGTGTGTGTGTGAGGAGCCTCTACTACTACTACAACAACAACTACTA
>JAPQNM010000009.1:1645336-1647836 GCA_029783475.1 Metacarcinus magister | reverse complement strand
TTAATCCTGTACCCCGTATTACCTACACCCACCCCCCAATCATCTACCACCCTATTTGTAAACCAATTTCTGCCTATTTCTTTACTATATCTACATGTTTCTAGTTTGAATTCGTTACTTCTTATTCTATTATGACTGCTGATCGTAAGAACTTGTCCCACATCCCCTAATTTGTCATATATAAATTGTCATTGCCTTGTCATCTTAATTCCACCCATCACATCAGCTCCACAATCACCCCGCAGCTCACCACAACGCCACAAATAAACAGGAAGCCGCTAAGTACCACGCAAATCCACCACAATCCAGAATAAATTTACCCTAAACAACGGACACCCCACACACACCCCAAGCAAGCAAGCATCACTACCCCCACACAAACACACCACCACCACCACACTCAAATTCACCACAATACCACAAAACACAGCATAAAATGGCAGCATAATGGTGTAATTCGCGGCCGGAGAGTGACTTCCAGTAAGCTCCTAGAATGCCAAAGTGTGTCCCGGCGAAAGCTCCCGCGGCGCCCACCACTCCCTCTATTAACTACAGTAACATTTTCACGCTTCAAATAACGCCCACGGGAGGCTATTCTGTGTGTCCCAGGGTGGTCACAGAGGCAGGGAGGGAGGCAGGGTGGGCGGCAGGGAGGCAGGGTAGCATTGTGGAGGAGCAGGTGAGAGATGGAGAGAAAGGGAAGGAGGGAAGAAAGAGAAACAGACAGATGGAGGAAAAGAGAGAAAGAGGATGTGGCCTAAGGGACGCGTGTCTCACTAAAGAGAGAGAGAGAGAGAGAGAGAGAGAGAGAGAGAGAGAGAGAGAGAGAGAGAGAGAGAGAGAGAGAGAGAGAGAGAGACGAGTAATAGTTATAGGAATACAAAAAACACGAAAGAATAAAAGAAACGAAAGAAAGAGGAACAAGAAAGTGAGAAAAAAAAGAGAAAACAGATGAAGAAAGAAAGAAAGTAAAGTAAAGCAAGATAATTAGAGAGAGAGAGAGAGAGAGAGAGAGAGAGAGAGAGAGAGAGAGAGAGAGAGAGAGAGAGAGAGAGAGAGAGAGAGAGAGAGAGCGGCATTACTTAAACAACCTTCTCTATAGCACCCTAACCACACCCTAACTGTCCTCTCTCCCTTCCTCTCTCCCTCCCTCCCTTCCTCCCTCCCTTCACCCTCCCTCCCTCCCTCATACAATACTTTCAATACGTAAGGTGGAAAATCCCTACCCTTTCCTCCCCCTCCCCACCCTTCCCGCCCTTCTATCTCGCTCTTAATCCTCGCTCTGTCTAATTTGGCGTAAAATTCGTATCAGTTTGACTTCCGGATTCAAACACACAATTCCAAGTTTCCGGGCGAGGAGGAGGAGGAGGAGGAGGAGGAGGGGGAAAGAGGAGGAGGAAGAAGTGGTAGAGATTTTAGAGGTTGGGTAAGAAGAGAGCAAGGAGAAAGGAAGGTTGAATTGTAGGAAGAAAGGAAGGATGAAAGGAAGGAAGGAAGGAAGGAAGGAAGGAAGGAAGGAAGGTAGTATTGGAGGGAAGGAAGGCTATAAATGAAGAAATACAATGAGAAAAACAACCTAATATGCTACGGAGACGAAGAAAAAAAAAAGATAGAACACGAATGTTAAAAAAGAATCAAATAACAACTAAAAAATCAAATCAAAACATCAGAATCCATTAGCCAACACTTCAAAAAATAGCCATTAACACCAACGACAGACAAATCCGGATTAGGTGCAGCGTTCGTACAAAATCAAAACAATAACAAACATATCCTGTCAAATCCACCCAGTCACGCGCGCTCTCACTCCCTCTCCCTCCCTCCCTCCCTTCCTTCCTTCCTTCCTCCTGCGACCACACACGCGCCCGGAAGGTGGAGACAATGGGTGTAGGAGTGTGCAGGCCCTCATTAGTTACAGGTAAAGGTGTGGAGGAGGTGACGCGAGCCCTCTGTTAGAAATGACAAAAGTAGAGGTAAGTAGGAGAAATGTTTTGTTCGTAGCTATTCTTCTCTCTCCTTCCCCTTTCTTACCTCACCTGCTTCTGCTATTAGACTTCCTCCTCTTTATCCTACCTCCTCCTCCTCCTCCTCTTCCTCCTACTTCCTCTTCCTCCTCTTCCTCTTCGATTTCTTCCTAATTATTTATCGTCTTCTTTCTCCTCGTTCTCTTCCTCCTTCTCCTACCTCCTCCTCTTCCTCCTTCTCCTACCTCCTCCTCTTGTTCTTTTATACTACCTCTTAGTAATTCCTCCTCTTCCTCTTTATCTTACCTCCTCCTCTTCCTCTTTCTCTTATCTCTACCTCTTCGTCTGTTTATACACTGGCTCTTAATAATTTATCGTCTTCTTTCTCCTACTTATTCCTCCTCCTCCTTATCTTCCTCCTCCTCCTCCTCCTCCTCCTCCTCCTCCTCTTCTTCCTTCTAATTAGCTTGTGGTAATCGTCAGCCATTTTTTTTCCCCTCACCGTATCATTTTTATTGTCTGAATGAATCGTGTTC
>JAPQNM010000009.1:1635336-1640336 GCA_029783475.1 Metacarcinus magister | reverse complement strand
CTCTTCTTCTTCTTCCTCGGTCGAGTTAGAGTTCATGTCGGAAGTAACCTCCGCAGGAAATGGCGTCGTCCGATTGGGTATCTGAGGCAACGTGTCCGGACCATAACCTTGACTTCCACCTCCATAACT
The DNA here is from genome assembly GCA_029783475.1 of Metacarcinus magister. Taxonomy (NCBI): domain Eukaryota; kingdom Metazoa; phylum Arthropoda; class Malacostraca; order Decapoda; family Cancridae; genus Metacarcinus; species Metacarcinus magister. The sequence goes on along the minus strand of JAPQNM010000009.1, from coordinate 1,640,207 downwards.
AACCCATACACCAAACCATAGTAACATCTAACCCCATATAACCTTACCTAATAGTACTCTTATGTTCACGCTATAGTTTGAAGTACGTCTGGTGTCTATAAGTGTGTTTAGAATAGTAATAATAATCGTAGTCAAGAATGCAAGGTAACGGACAGGTCAATGGCTCACGCTAAGAGAGCCTAGAATCTTTTCAGAAATTAAGGTTACGTTTTGGGATCTTCAGCTCTAAATACCTCCTTCTACAGCCCCTCAGAGCCTTGGCTGGGTGCCGGGCTGACTCTCGCGCGCTGGGTTCGCTTTTCAGGGCAAAACGTGGCTCTTTTTCGGAGTAAGGGAGGAGGAAAGGAGACGAAGGAGGAGGTGGAGTGGAAAGTGTCAGGCGGTGAGGGGAAGAAAAGGGAAATTTAAGGTTCATTGGAAAGTGGTTCTGGCGGTTGTCCTTGTGATGATTGTGATTGGTTAGTGTTATTATTGATTACTATTACTACTATCAAGGTCGTTTCAAGGTATTTAAGGGCCCCAAGCAAAATGGACACCCCCCTCCCCCCCTCTTATGCCCCTCCCAGCCCAGCCCAAAGCCTACAGGAACCACAGCATTACTATCACCATCACCACACCATCACCACACCATCACCACACCATCACCACAGCATTACTATCACCATCACAACACCATCACCACACCATCACCACACCTGGCCTCGGCTGGTGATTGGTTGACAGTATCCAAGCGAGGAAGGTTGAGTGTTGTGAAATATTAGACACCTGATAATCACTTCATTGTTTCCTTAATATTTCCTTGTGTGAAGTCTTCTACTTTAAAGAGGAAACTAAAATGTTATCGTGAATACATTTGCTAATAATAAATACCAAAAAATAGCTGTATAATACGATCTGGAAGGTAATAATGTGTGTTGGAAAAAAATATGTAGGTTAGGTTAGGTTAGGTTAGGTTAGGTTAGGTTTGAATGAGTTAAGCAGCTTACCGGGTCATTGTGCAGCTCCTGGTGACCTAAAGGATGGAGATTATTCAATACGGTTATCATTGGCTTTATTTGTATTATATATATCTTACTTAATGTAATATTTGCCCATAAGGAAGTTATATCATGGAAGAGAGAGGAAGAAAATATTAAGAAGCGTAAGATAAGGAAGTTATATTAATGGAAAAAGAAAGAATGAAGAAATAAAATAGTTTAAGAGGAAGAATATTAGTAAAAGTGCAAAATAAGGAAATGAAAGAAAGGAAAAGAGAGGAAGGAAAGTAAGATAAGGAAATAAGGAAAAAGAGAGGATGAAAAAATAAAATACAAAAATACAAGTTTGAAAAATAAGGAAATTGAATTCGTATTTTTAAAACATTAACATTTATTTGGTTTGAGTCCACGAAAAATACACAAAACAATTCTCTTCTTCGGTGTTGACTCTTCCTCCTTCCTACACGGCCACAGGAAGAAGAAGAAGAAGAAGAAGAAGAAGAAGAAAAAGAAGAAGAAAGACAATAAGAAAAAATAAAAAAAACACTTACAATCTAAAACCGAAAAAAATAAAAAGAACAAAACAAAACAAATTCTTAAAAAACCGAAAAAAGAAGAAAGAAAGAAAAGAAGAGTAAAGAAAAGAATAGAGATAAAAGAGAGAAAATAGATATAGAGGTGAATGAACACAACAAACTTAACTCATTTCACACGACCTGACTCACTTCTCTGTGGATACAACCCCCCAACACCCCTCTCTCTCTCTCTCTCTCTCTCTCTCTCTCTCTCTCTCTCTCTCTCTCTCTCTCTCTCTCTCTCTCTCTCTCTCTCGTAAGGTTGGGTTGGTCACGGAGGAGGCGGAGGGAAAAAAATGTGTGTTAGCGGACAACCAGCGTTTCGTCTTCTTGCCGTCCCGTCTTGCCTAGCGATGTGGAACAGAGCACTAAATTTCCCTTTTTCTCACTCTCCTCTCTCTCTCTCTCTCTCTCTCTCTCTCTCTCTCTCTCTCTCTCTCTCTCTCTCTGTTCGCCGGCGTCATTTCCTTCCCGCCAGCATCATCGCCTCCTTTGTTTATATTGCACAAAGAAAACGGAACAATTGAAGGTGAGACTTGTATAACACAGCGCACTGGACACATTTTCTCGTCTCCTCTCATTTTCTACGCCATTCCGAAGTCCCTAGAGGTCCCTAGTGTACCCTTACCTCCCTTAGTGTTTCTTGAAGCCTCCTAGGGGAATACACCGCACCAGAATGACGCTCAACACGCGATAAGATGCAATAAAGTCATTTTGTTCATCTTTATCTTACGTTTGTGAGTGATACCCAAAACCTGACGAAGGGAACTGAGGAGACGCTGACAACCCATGATCCTCTGTCTGTCCGTAGTGCATTGGGGTTCCTGAAGGCGCTGTAGAGGAGGTGAGTGTATGCCCAACCCCATAATCTTGCGTCTGGTGGAAGCCTGGATTGGTAAAAGTCATTGGGGATATCATAGCAGAGTTACCATAAGAGGTATGCGTTGATACTGGCGTCTGGGCGAGAGTTCTAACATGTGGGGGCTGAAAGTACCCTCCCATGTCTAAGAAAGGAGAGGTGTAAGGTGTATTTGGCGGGTGTTGATACTGTGGGTGTTGCTGGGAGACTGGCTTGCCATCACTGACTAACATTTTGATAGGAACGCGACGGGCACAAGGTAATGGCGTCAGTTCTAAGCCATTGCCTCCTATGCCTCCACCTCGATCTGCTCGCTGTTTCTTGGTCTTGTAGCGGTGATTCTGGAACCATATCTTCACCTGGGGAGGGAAGGAAGGTGTGAGGTGCATGGGAGGAGGAGGAGGAGGAGAGTGAAGCAATGTAAAAAGAAGAGAAAAGAAGAGGAGGAATGAGAGAAAGAAGATAGAGTAAAAGGAAAAGAGGAAGAAGAAGAGTAGGAAGGAAAAATAAAAGGAGGAAGAAAGGAATAGAAAACGAAAGAGATGAAGGAGAATGACAGAAAAAAATGAGAAGAAAAAAAATATCTTCAAACACCATTACCTGTATCTAACGAGGCAGGTGTAAGGTCAGGTAGATAATGAACTCAAAACACACAGGTAATTAATCAACAATGACACCTTTCCCTCTTACCTGTGTGGGGGTGAGGTTAATTAAGGCTGCCAGGTGTTCTCTCTCAGGTGCTGACAGGTAACGTTGCTGTCGAAAACGTCTTTCTAGTTCAAACGTTTGTGTCTTGCTAAATAGTATCCTCCTTTTCCTTTTCTTAGTCCCGTTCTCCTCGCCTCCGTCCTCCTCCCCGTCATCTCCCTCTCCTCCCATGCTACCTCCTCGCTCCTCCTCGTCGGAACTCTCTGGAAAAGGTCAAGGAAGGTCAAGAAAGGTCACGGATTTTGATTTTGTTGTTTTGTGAATGAAAAATAAGGAAATTGATGAAAAAAATTGCACTTTATTTATTTTCTTTATATATCTATGAATAAAATATATGTAATTGTAAATAATCTTTGTCATTCTAGAGTTACGTTCTCTCTTGTATGTAATCTATGTAATTTGTATGTAATTTCACCCTTAGCTAATGGTCTTACTGGGCTGGGTGGAGTCGGGCTGAGACGCTGGTTCCTCCTGGGGCTGCTGGGGTGTGGGGGGCGGGGGGTGCAGGGGGGGGCGCGTATCCCCTCCTTCAAGTAATAATAATAATGATAACAATTAAAGAAAAATTAATAATATAATGATTGGTTTTTTGGGCAAGGAAATTTTGTAGTTATATATATATCAATTATTTTGTTACTACTACTACTACTACTACTACTACTACTACTACTACTACTACTACTACTACTACTACTACTACTACTACTACTACTACTACTACTACTACTACTACTACTACTACTACTACTACTACTACTACTACTACTACTACTACTACTACTACTACTACTACTACTACTATACTACTACTACTACTACTACTACTACTACTACTACTACTACTACTACTACTACTACTACTATACTACTACTACTACTACTACTACTACTACTACTACTACTATACTACTACTACTACTACTACTACTACTACTACTACTACTACTACTACTACTACTATACTACTACTACTACTACTACTACTACTACTATACTACTACTACTACTACTACTACTACTACTACTACTACTACTACTACTACTACTACTACTACTACTACTACTACTACTACTACTACTACTACTACTACTACTACTACTACTACTACTACTACTACTACTACTACTACTACTACTACTACTACTACTACTACTACTACTACTACTACTACTACTATACTACTACTACTACTACTACTACTACTACTACTACTACTACTACTACTACTACTACTACTACTACTACTACTACTACTACTACTACTACTACTACTACTACTACTACTACTACTACTACTACTACTCTACTACTACTACTACTACTACTACTACTACTACTACTACTACTACTACTACTACTACTACTACTACTACTACTACTACTACTACTACTACTACTACTACTACTACTACTACTACTACTACTACTACTATACTACTACTACTACTACTACTACTACTACTACTACTACTACTACTACTACTACTATACTACTACTACTACTACTACTACTACTACTACTACTACTACTACTACTACTACTACTACTACTACTACTACTACTACTACTACTACTACTACTACTACTACTACTACTACTACTACTACTACTACTACTACTACTACTACTACTACTACTACTACTACTACTACTACTATACTACTACTACTACTACTACTACTACTACTACTACTACTACTACTACTACTACTACTATACTACTACTACTACTACTACTACTACTACTACT
>JAPQNM010000009.1:1542836-1630336 GCA_029783475.1 Metacarcinus magister | reverse complement strand
ATTACACCCAATTAACTCTAATTACCCTTGTTGACATAGCCTTCTGAGCAGCTATCTCGGCCCTGCGTGTAGATCCACTAATTGCACAGCGGCCATTTTGGAAAACAAGTGAGCAGAGATATGCGCTTGCTAATTGGTCAATCCGCCTATAATTGGTCTTTTCCTACCTTCTCTCTCTCTCTCTCTCTCTCTCTCTCTCTCTCTCTCTCTCTCTCTCTCTCTCTCTCTCTTCTGCACTGTTTCCAAATTGCCTCCTCCTCCTCCTCCTCCTCCTCCTCCTCCTCCTCCTCCTCCTCCTCTTAGTAAACACGAGAAGAAAGAATGAATAAAAACAATGAATTAATGACAATGAAAAAAAAGAAAGATAATTGTAAAAAGAAAGAATGATAATTAATGAAACAAAGAGATAAAGAGTAGAAGATAATCAGAGAAAAGGAGAGAGAGAGAGAGAGAGAGAGAGAGAGAGAGAGAGAGAGAGAGAGAGAGAGAGAGAGAGAGAGAGAGAGAGAGAGAGAGAGAGAGAGAGAAAGACACACACACAGATATGAAGGTCATTTTAACTCCCGAAAAAAGAACAAAAACAAAACAGCATTGATAAGAAAATAATTATAAACAAAAACATAAATAACAGAATCTTAACAATACTAAAAAAACAACAACAACAGGAAATTAAACCAAAACACAAAAATAATTAGAATCAGATCAACTTTTATATCAACTCTGCGATTATTAACATGAAAAAATACGACAAATCTAACCTAATTCATATCACAAAAACATCATTCAAACGCTAAAAAACAAACAAGTTAAATAAATCAGATCAATTCATATATATAAACCGAACAATATAATTAACACGAAAAAAAATACGACTATATAACATTACAAATTGAAAAGAAAAAAAAAAACATTAATATAAACACAAACAATCACATATATAAAACAAATAAAACACACATTAAAACCACATTCAAAACAATAATAATAAAAAAAAAACACACAATTCGGTTTAAAAATAGATCAAAATAAGAAAAAAGTGTACGAATTTCCCGCCTTTTTCGCCCTACACACACACACACACACACACACACACACACACACACACATCCTTCGTACGAAACGCTTGAAATCTGTCGTCGGGTGGTAGATAATAAGTGAGCCTTAGATAACACTAGATAAGGAGGTGCCTCGTTATCTGCCGGCCCTCACTGTCTCCATTAACCTGGGAGCGATGGTTTTATCTCCCTTATTAACCATTGACGTTGGCAGAATTACCGATCTGTTGGTGCATTATTGGTATGAAAGCAGATGTGTGTGTGTGTGTGTGTGTGTGTGTGTGTGTGTGTTGTTTCGTTTTCTTTACCCATTAATTAGTTTTTGTACGCTTGCTTTCTTTCTCTTTTTTTTCTTTCTTTTTTTAGTTTGATTGGTTAGTGAGGTAAGTTTTTTTTTTAATATTTGTTAGTTTGCGCGGGAAAATGACCTGTGTTTGTTTAATTTACTTTCTTTTTCCTTTATTCGCATTCCAACGTTTTAATATTAACAAGATGATTAAATAAACAAACGAAAAAAAATCGTACAAACAGTTATTCTTTTTCCATATATCCTTCTTTTCCAAACGTAAGAAATGAGTAAGATAAAAGAAATAAAAAAACAAACATTGATAACAACAATATATCTTCTGTAAATCCTCGCTTTTAATACTCAGATGAAAAAAAAATTGGTACAGTATCTTCTCATTGCAAAAAACAGCAAAATTCCTTCAAAAACAATATATAAATAAGAGAGAGAGAGAGAGAGAGAGAGAGAGAGAGAGAGAGAGAGAGAGAGAGAGAGAGAGAGAGAGAGAGAGAGAGAGAGAGAGAGAAGCGTCTTTCCTAAATTATCAACACAATTTTGATAACATCTTGGCGGTTAAAAGATTACCTTCCTTGCTGCTTGTCTAACAGTCCCACGTGGCTCAGGGTTCGAAGCCCGTCTAACACACTCTTGACACTTGTTTCTATACTCTGCCAGGTTAATTAACACATAATTAACCTGACCCATCTAGCAAACACGTGTAAAAAGTAATAATAATCAATAAATAAGATAAAAAATAGTGAAAATGAAATGAAATCTCCCTCAGCTTCTCAGATTTTGTAAACATATGAATTCTTATTAAACTTTCTAGAATACAAAAAAAATGATATGGTAAAAAACTCAGAATTATGCAAAATATATTACGAAATCCGATACAAAATCTATAAAGAATCGCTAAATCTTGCTAAAAATTGTGAATTATTACAAAAATATCACAGTGGTTAAGAATTCCTGTATTATAATGTTTGATAGAATGGAAGGAAGGAAGAATTAATGGAAAATAAATAAAGTTGAATGAAAGAAAAGATAACTAAGTGAATGAATGAATGAGTGAATTTATTTATTTATATATTTACTTATCTATCTATTTATTTAAGACTAACTGACTGAATGAATGAATGAATGAATGAGTGAGTGAATGAATATATTAATTAAAGAAAGAAAGGAAGGAAGAACTTACGATAGAATGAAATTATATAAAAAATCTAGGTTAAAAAAAATAATATATATAAATAAATAATAAACAAAAATGAATAGAAATAAGAAAAGATAAAGAGAAGAAAAATAAATTGACTAAAACAATACGATGAAAAAAAGTTTCCATCAGGACATAACTTCTTATACAATGATAATAATAATGATAACAATAGCATCATCATCAATAAAAATATATATCTTTTACGTAATAGAACTTAAATAACGTCTTTATCATCAATTGAGAGAGAGAGAGAGAGAGAGAGAGAGAGAGAGAGAGAGAGAGAGAGAGAGAGAGAGAGAGAGAGAGAGAGAACAAAAAAAACCCACCTAAATCTAACCTAACCTAAATCTAGAAACAATTACACCCAGGTAACCTAACCTTAATGAACTTACCTGGGAGGCTGGGAGGCAGGTGTTAAGATGTCACTAATTCACTCATTCATTCCTGGTGTCACGTGATCAGAAGGTGGTCATGGTGGTGGTGGTCATGGTGGTGGTGGAGTAATCACCACCACGAAAATATTGGGTGGAGTTCCCTTGTGGTGGTGATATTGGTGGTGATTGCAGCAGTAGTAGTAGTAGTAGCAGCAGTAGTAGTAGTAGGTGATAGTAGTAATCCAAATAGCTGTTATCTCGTTACTGTTGGTGTTAGCGCAGTGATGGTGGTGGTGGTGGTGCAGCGTGCGGCCAAGTATAAGTGTGTGTGGTGTGTGTGTGTGTGTGTGTGTGTGTGTGTGTGGTGTGTGTGTGGTGGTGGTGGTGGTGGTGGTGGTGTGTGCTATAGGGCGATAAGACAGGTCTCCTTACCACTATCAGTTGAACCGTCGTCTGAAGCCTCATACACTGTCTTTTTCTCTCCCTTCCACCTTCTCCCGAACTCCCAGGCACTCCCCAGGCACTCCCCATAACACCCCATCACCTCCCCAACCCATCACACCCCTACATACCACCCCATAACCCCAAAAACCCCATAATTACAGCACAAACTTGTAAAAAACCAGATATTACAACATACAATCCAATCTTTCAATAGCCGGAACTTTAGGTAAATTGAGGTTATGTTGTGAGAATTATGAGACTTATGAGGTTGACATGAGGTGAGGTGGTGGGTTCAGACGCGCCTTTCTCTATCATATCACTGGTTCATCGATTTGAAGCTGGGTGGGGGAGAGGGAGGGTGGGTGGAGGGAGGAAAGGGGACTGAGGAGGTTAGGTTAGGTGATGGTAAGTATATAAAGAAGGATAGAAGGATGGCTTGTAGGATCCAGTAAGAGAGAGAGAGAGAGGGAGGGAGGGAGAGAAAGAGAGGGAGAGTAATAGCAAGGGAGGGAGGGAGGGAAAGAGAGATAGGAAACAAGGATAAATGAGAGGAAAACAATTTATCAGAGGGTCAGTTTCTTTTGTCAATATCATCCTCCCTATCACCCTAAACTGTCACCCTATCATGTCTCACCCATCACCCTACAACCCCTCTCCCTCCCTCTCACCTTCAATCACCCTTTCTTTATCCCTCTCACCTTGTAGGGGGAAGAAGGAGGAAAGAAGTGAAGTTTCTCCTAGCAAGTCGATGTTTTACCCCACCAAGAGCGTCTCAGGTTCAAAAAAATAAACGTTAGTAATCAGACAAAAATGTTCCTCTGAGCCATATATTAGGAGAGGCAGAGGGGAAATAGGGCGGAAAGCGATAAAAAGTAATAGTATAGCTCTTCCTTTACTGTCCATCCTTCCTCCTCCTCTCCTCTCCCGTCTCTCCCCGTGTCTCCCCTCACCCCGTCTCCCCTCTGTCTCCCTCTCTCGTTTCCAAAATTCTCTCCCACCTCCGTCAAGCCAATTTTTACCTTCCTCCTTTTCTCATTCTCTTCCTCTCTTCTCTCTTCTGATCATCATATCTCTGCCTAACCTAAACCCTCGACTTTGTACTAAAACTTCGACTTTCACTCTCCCCCTCTCTCTCCTCCTCCTCCTCCTCTTCCATCCCTTTGACACCTCCTCTATAACTACTCGACTACTTCTTCAGATACGCACAGAAGTGTTAATGCCCAGTAAGGCAGCCACAGCTTATACACAAGTGGAAGAGACTTAACGCCACTTACCCCAAGATGACAACAGACAAGCCGGGCTGTCCTTTTTCATTTTACTCCCTCAACTTCCACGCCCTCCCCACGCCACACCCTTCCCCCCACGCCACCCCCATGGATATAGGATATAGTTTAACTCTTCTTACGTCTCCTATAAGCTTTGGGTAGGGGTAGATGGGGTGGTGTGGGTAGTAGAAGGGTTAAAAGAGGATAGGGTTGTTTCTACCTGACGGTGTGTTCGTTATCATCTCAGTGATCTTTTCGTGATAACATCCTTGAGTTCTGTGTGTAGACTCAAGTGCGTGGGACTGAGCCTTGCAGTTATAAGACGATGTATTGACTTATATTTATCCATCCCTCTCTCTCTCTCTCTCTCCTTCTTCCCCTCCTCCTTCCCTCCTTCCTCTCACTCGTGCCTTGTTTTCGTTCACTCGCCCAGTTAATATTTTTTTTTGAGTGTAAGATGGGAAAGTTTGGTGTTGTTTTTTTGTTTGTTTTTTATTCCTCTTTCTTGTTTTTGTTACTCCATTTCCTCCTCTGTGTGTGTGTGTGTGTGTGTGTGTGTGTGTGTGTGTGTGTGTGAAGATGAAGGTTATCTGGCTGCCTTTTTCTATTCTCTCTCTCTCTCTCTCTCTCTCTCTCTCTCTCTCTCTCTCTCTCTCTCTCTCTCTCTCTCTCTCTCTCTCTCTCTCTCTCTCTCTCTCTCTGCTGCGCCCTGCTGTCCACTATCAGCTGTTCTTCGTGTTGGCAGCTGACGGCTGACTCTCCTATCTAAGCTGTACATAAGCTTATCTTTGCCCGGCCACGCGACCCTCTCTCTCTCTCTCTCTCTCTCTCTCTCTCTCTCTCTCTCTCTCTCTCTCTCTCTCTCTCTCTCTGTTCACGTCGTCTCCTTAACCCTTTCGGAAAATGTGTTTATCTCTCTCTCTCTCTCTCTCTCTCTCTCTCTCTCTCTCTCTCTCTCTCTCTCTCTCTCTCTCTCTCTCTCTCTCTCTCTCTCTCTCTCTCTCTCTCTCTCTCTCTCTCTCTCTCTCTCTTTTATTTCCGTCTGTAGGAAATAAAGGAAGAATGTATACAATGTTGATTTCCTCCTCCTCCTCCTCCTCCTCCTCCTCCTCCTCCTCGTCCTGTTCTTCCTCTTCTATGCATTTACGAACATGTGTGCGTGTGTGTGCGTGTGCGTGTGTGCGTGTGTAAGTATGTTCCTCTTTTTATCTAACAGCATTAAGGGTCATTGGGCCCCTCCCTTTACTGCTCCAAGGGGGGGGGAGGAGGGGGAAGAGGGGAAAGAAGAAGAGGAAGATGAGGAGGAGGAGGAGGAGGAGGAGGAGGAGGAGGAGTCACCCGAAATTAAGTGGTCCAGGTTTCATTGAGCGTATATTGAATAATCCGAGACCTTAGAGGAGAGAAAGGGGGGGGGGAAGGGAGGGAAAAAAGGGGGGGGAGAGGGGAGAGAAGGAGGTAAATGATAGGGTAGGGAAGTGTATGGGTGAGGGAGGAGGAGGAGGAGGAGGAGTGAGTGAGTGAGGGTAAGAGGAAGAGGAGGAGGAAGGGAAGGGTAAGAGAGAGGAAAAAAAGGGGGAGAGGAGTAGAGATAAAGAGAGGGAAAGGGTAAGAGAGAGAGGGAAAAAAAGGGGAAGGAGGTAGAGATACGAGAGGCGAAGAGGGAGGGGAATGGAGGGAAGAAAGGGGAAGAGGAAGAAGGAGATAAGAAAGAGGGGAAGGAAGGAGGGGAAGAAGGTTTTATTCGACTGCTGAGTAAGAGAGAGAGAGAGAGAGAGAGAGAGAGAGAGAGAGAGAGAGAGAGAGAGAGAGAGAGAGAGAGAGAGAGAGAGGAACAGGAAGATGTGACAATATTAACTTGTTATATCGCTCTCTCTTCCTCCTCCTCCTCCTCCTCCTCCTCCTCCTCCTCCTCCTCGATGACAATAAGTAAATGCAGTAGTTAAGGAAGTCGAGAGAGAGAGAGAGAGAGAGAGAGAGAGAGAGAGAGAGAGAGAGAGAGAGAGAGAGAGAGAGAGAGAGAGAGAGAGAGAGAGAGGATATCAGTAATCTTTTCTAACCATGTGAAAGAAACGTTTATGGGAAGGACACGTGCCACCCCCCCCCTCTCTCTCTCTCTCTCTCTCTCTCTCTCTCTCTCTCTCTCTCTCTCTCTCTCTCTCTCTCTCTCTCTCTCAAAAGAACAGAGGGAGGGAAGGAAGGAAGGAAGGAGGGAAAGAGGAGGGAAAAAAAATATGTGGAGAAAAGACTGACCTACAGGTTATCAAGCTTCCACTTCATTTCCCTCTCTCTCTCTCTCTCTCTCTCTCTCTCTCTCTCTCTCTCTCTCTCTCTCTCTCTCTCTCTCTCTCTCTCTCTCTCTCTTTCTCTGTATTTGTGTTTTTATATATGATTTCGTGTGTGTGTGTGTGTGTATGTGTGTGTGTGTGTGTGTGTGTGTGTGTATGTGTGTGTGTGTGTGTGTGTGTGTGTGTTTCCCTTCCCCCCCCCTCGCCCCTCTTTCAATCAAACGTACACATATATTTTCTCTAACTGTAATCTTCTCTTTTTGTCTGATTGATATGAGAGAGAGAGAGAGAGAGAGAGAGAGAGAGAGAGAGAGAGAGAGAGAGAGAGAGAGAGAGAGAGAGAGAGAGAGAGAGAGAGAGAGAGAGAGAGAGAGAGAGAGAGAACAAATTGTTTTTTATTTGTGTTACTTATATTCTTTCTAATTGATTGATTACGTCTATCTACTACTACTACTACTACTACTACTACTACTACTACTACTACTACTACTACTACTACTACTACTACTTTTACTACTACTACTGTCTCCTGGAATATGAGGAAGTACCAGTTAGGATAATTCAATTCTCTTTACACTTCATTAAATTTATGAGGGGACATTTTCTCCTCTCCCTCCCTCCCTCCTTCCCTCCTTTCCTCCCTCCCTCCCTCTTCCTTCCCTTCTTATCAGAGTGTCCTTCTTCCCTCCCTTCCTCCCTTCTTCCCTCCCTTGTATGACGGATGAGGGAAGGAGGGAGGGAAGGATGGAGGGAGGGAGGGAAGGAGGAAGAGTTATCGAATTCTTTACCGACAAAAATAATATATATATAGTTTAGTGAGCCATTGTAAAGAAAATGAAATCTTTGCTATAGAAAGTGTTAGGTTACGGGTGGTTAAGTTATGTCAATGCCGCTGTGGTTGATAAAATAAATAAATAACGTTAGTATTACCTTGTGTTTGTATATAGTACGTAGAGTTAAATAATAATAAAATAATAATAAAGGGATTTGTATTATGCGAAAAGAATTTAATGTTCACAAGACGTCGGAATGATTGTGTTTCTGACGAAGTTTGTACAAGTTTCCTTCTGACAGTTAATTTCTCGCGGGATAAAAATTTTCCCCCTCAAAGCGGTGGTTAATGAGACCATTCTCTCTCTCTCTCTCTCTCTCTCTCTCTCTCTCTCTCTCTCTCTCTTGATGATGATGATGATGAATATGAGAGAGCAATATAAAAAAAAACCATATAACCATCCTCATAAACACATAGAACACATAATTATAAGTGAATTAATGTATTTTGAAGTATCAACACAAACAAACATTGACAGGCAGACAGACGGACGCGGTGTGAAGCATTTTCTTAGTCACCGCGAGTCACTACCTTCACATTTTTCATTATTATAACTTCCTGACAAGCGTGTGAGGTGTCATTCTGTGTCTTACTTATACGTGAGGAAGCCTGGGTCATATTAGGCTGTGAAAGGAGAGGAGAGGAGACGTATTAAGCTTGAAAAGTTCTTATATACATGTGTTGAGAGGTACCCAAGCGGCCCTCTGAGCTGATCCTACAACCTTGCTCCTCCTCCCTCACTGCTAACCTAACTGACCTTCCTGCCTTCCTCACACTAACTACTTCGCTTATAATCACCTCGCAGGGTGTTATTAGAGGAAATATAGTTGAGTTGGACATTAAAGTTTCTCTAGAACGACCCCAAACGAAAATTCTTCCTCCTCGTCTTCCCTCGCAAGCCAGCTATACTTATGCAGGGAGATGACAGCGCTGTAAGTAGTAATAATATATGTTTTTATTAGCTCATAAGTGTAGTTAAGTAGGTTTATTATTAGCGGTAGTGCATTTCATCCCACTTGTATGAATTATGATCGTGTAAAATAACCACTCTTCCTCCTCCTCCTCCTCCTCCTCCTTCGTCAGGGTGAGGATGAAGGGACAGGCTTACAGAAAAGGTTTAGCACAGAAGGCCTCGTCTGGGCTAGTGTGGAGGCTTCAGAGAGACCCTTGCATGTGTATCGCTGGCTGGTGGATGCTGAGGCTAACCTAAGGGCGGCCAGGCACATCAATGACAAGCTGAGGCGACAACATGAAGAGGAGAAGGTGGTGAGTTGTGGTGGTGGTGATGATGTAGTGGTGATAGTAGTGGTGGTGGTGAAGGACTGCACGTATCTAATCATATAGCTTTTTCCTATTCTCTGCAATTTCTTTGGATAATATGGAGGTATGTAATGTTATCTCCATATTATCCATTTTTTTCCTCATATTTCCTCCTCCTATCTTCCTCACACTTCAGGAGTTGGAGCAATACTCTCACCACGTTCGCTATGAGTGTGAGGAGCGTGTGAGGGGGTTGGAGGAGGAGGTGAGGGCACTGAAGGAGGACCTTGAGGCACTCCTGGCTGGCACTCAAGCTGTCTCGAACATGTTGGAGGGTGAAGGGCTGCATGACGTGGCACAAACCTCTCTTGGGGAACAGGTGAGGTTAGGTGAAGTGTATATTTTTTTTTATACAACTACAACTATGTAATAACCTTTTGTATATATAAAGTGCTTAGAGATACAGCAGTCGCTATTGGTACGGCCTGTGTCTTGTATATATTGTCAGAAGGTTTGAAATGGTTTACATTACTTATTTGTTGATGTATTTATGATTATTTAGTCTCCATGAACACACTCTTCATAGGGATATAAGCTCAATAAATAAATAGATCCATTATTGTTTATTTTATTTTATACATAAGGGAAAGTTTACCAAAAATTACAAGTATAAACACACCATTTTTCTCTCATTACTCACACCTCCCATGTAAAAATCACACCTGTACTTAATTACCCATCTCTCCTCACCTCACACCTGCCCACAGATCGCATACATGTTAGTAGAGAGGAAGAAGTTGACCGAGGAGTTGTCCTTCGCGCACACCGCCCGGCCAGGCTCAGACCGAGAGAAGGACCTCACCTCACAGCTCATCAAAGTATGTATATATCCGTATAATCTTTACTATTTCTCATTCCTTCCTTGTATTGATCCTTTCTCTCTCTGTCTTTCACATACATACATTACTTCCTTCTCATTCCTTCTTTCTCTCTATCTCCCACATTCTCCACCTCCTTTATATTCCTGGTCTCCGTTCCGTCCCTCCGCAGGCTTGCACGGAGCTTGAGGTTCTCCGGCACAAACACCACGAGACGGAGACACAGCTTGCGGAGATGCATGATCGCGTCCAGCTGCTTGAACGCGCGTCAAGGCAGCTGGAAGCGGATAATGAAACTCTGGCGTTCAAGGTTAGTAGTGGAGTGGTTATAGGAGGGAAGGAAGGTTAGAAAGCAAGGATAAATCAGGTGATTATGTGATGTTACTAAAATGGTGCCGGAAAATATAGAAAATTATGAAAGAAAGATAAGTTATAAGGTGATAGAAGATGATAAGATAATGTGAGAGGAGAGAAAAGTGGTGGAAATAGACAGAAAAGATTGTTAAGAAATCATTAGTTGTCTCATAGTCGTCATGGTTTTTTTTTCCTTCACATTGTATATAATATCCATACACCAGCAAGCTTTCCCCACAATGCAGTACAGCTAAATCATCAATAAAACCATAACATTAAACTAGACCAAATGTTACCTTACCTTACCTAACCTTTACTAACAATATATATCCTTACCTAACCTGACCAAATATAATATAAACCTAACCACTGTACTTAACCCGCACCTCACCTAACCTAACCTAACCTCACCCCAACCCCACATGACTCGGAGGTGTGAGTGTTCCGCTAAGCTATGATACACACTAACCCTTGCCACCCCAGCTGTCTGAGGCCTTGGCTGAGATAGAGGACAATGAGGGCCAGCTGCGGCGCCTCGGAAAGAGTGAGTGAAAGTGTAGGGAAGTGTGGCACAGTACGGCACAGTCTGGCACGGCTCGGCACGGTCCGGCGGCACTCGACACAAGCTTCTGGCACTCTTAATATTGGATTTTTTGTATTAATCTCTATCTTTTAATGTTTTTTTTATAATATTTTTGCTTTGCCTTTTTTATTAACTTCTATTTTTGATATTTCTAACCTTGCCTTGGATTTTTTTGTATTAATCTCTACCTTTTATATGTTTTTCTAACCTTGCCTTGCCTTGCCTTATTTATTTATTTTTTTTCAATCTCTCCTTCTGTTGTTTCTTTATAATATTTTTGCTTTGCTTTCCTTATTAATCTTTACTTCTCCTGTTGCTTTCTGACATTATTTCTTTGTCTTCTTTATCAATCTATTGTTTCTTTGTCATGTTTTTGCCTTGTACGTATTACTATTTAAGGTTTCATAAATAATTCTTCTCCTCGCTCCTTTCTGTTTATTTTTTTATGCTTTATTTAGACATAATTCATAACTAATACATATATACTTGTGTAAACTTTCTCTTGTATTATAGAGAGAACATACAAATTTATATATAACAAGTATTATCCCTCTCGCTCTCTCTTTCTCTCTTTTTTTTTCTCTCACTCTCTTTTTCTCTCTCTCCCTCCCCCCAGACCAGTACTTCCGGCGCGGTGAGTCTCCCCGTACAAGTCTCCGCAGCTTAGAGGACCACACCGCCGCCACCCCAAGTTTAAGGAGTCTACACGAGGCTCCACACTCACTCCAACGCAGGGAGTCACCACGCACCAGCGGCAGGAGGAGGAAAGTGTAAGCATGACCTAACCTAACCTGTGTGTATGTGTTTGTGTGTACCCAACAAAAACACACACGACAAAAAGAAAATAACTATAATAAACATGTATATAAGTGAACACTCCGCAGAATATATATCCGAGTGTTGTGTTTGTTTGTTCCCGCAGGAGTGGCAGCAGAAGGAGTAGCAGCGGGTGTGTTACTGGTTCCCCCGGCAGGCACCCATCCCTCCCCGACCCACCCCACAACCCCACCACACTGCTCGACAACAAAAAACTACAGGTACACGTCTCATATCCGTTAAGTTATATATATTTATCTCATCCTTCAATACTGTGATTAATATATGTCGTGTCCATTCTTCATTCTTTCTCTAATTTCGTTTTTATTTTGTAGTTTCATATCTGTTCAATACTGTAATTAATATTGTTTCCATTCTCTATTCCTGATCTATTTTTTTATTTATTATTTGTTCTTCCTCCTCCTCGTTCTGTGCAGGGTGAGGTGGATGAGGTGAGGAAGGCCCTGTTGGAGGTAGGGGACAGGTGTGAAGCAGCGATTGTCAAGTATGAACTGTACAAGATCAAGAGTAAAGGAAAGATTCACGCT
This sequence comes from Metacarcinus magister, assembly GCA_029783475.1. NCBI lineage: Eukaryota > Metazoa > Arthropoda > Malacostraca > Decapoda > Cancridae > Metacarcinus > Metacarcinus magister. Next base: position 1,618,140 of record JAPQNM010000009.1, on the reverse strand, counting down.
CTCAAGTTAGTACTCGACCTTAAATCTTACGTCTTGTTAATCTCCCTCTCTTTCTCTCTTTCTTTTTTTTTGTTGTGTGTGTGTGTGTGTGTGTGTGAAGTTCAAATCATGTGACAATCTTTCTCTTATTTCATCTCATTACATAACTTTTTCAAAACATACAAAATCATTCTTCACATAACATAACATAATGTAAAAACCACTCACCACCACCACCACCACCATGACCTTTGACCTCCCACACCCTCCCATCGCAGGTCAGGTTTCCAGAGTGAGTTGGAGGAGGTGCGTCGAAGGGTGAGCCAGCTTGAGGCCGAGGTGCAGCTCAAGGGTGACCAGCTAAGGGTGGAGGATGGACTCAGGAAGCAGCTGGAGGACGACCTCGGAAAGTTACGGGCCGAGAGGCAGGACATGGCAGGGAGGTTAGTATATACGCACACACGCACTTATACGTACACACACATATCCTTACTCAATTATATATCTTTCTTCTTTCCTTTCCCTATCCTCTTCCTCTCAATCCTTCCCTCCTATCACCTCTCACTCTCTCTTTCCTTCCCCAGGGTGAGAGAGAGTGAGAGGGCAGCACAGGAACAGAGACGAGAGGTCACACTACTGCAGGAGAGAGTTAATCTTCTGAAGGTGGAGAATAGCAGCCTAGGACAGCGATTACAGGACCTGAGTGTGGCGGCAATTGTAGGATGAGGATGAGGATGACGCTGTGAAGACCTGGTAGGATGAAGGATGCTTGTGTAGGATGTGAAGGATTTTTTATTGTATTATTAGTGTAAGGGTTAGAGAGTAATATTTGTGTATACTTTTCTATATTTTTCCTGTAGATTATTGAGTTATTATTGTTATTATTTTGTACTTCTTATAGTTTTGTAGTTTTGCTGAATTGTACTTGGGTTGTGTGTTTATACTTTTTTCGTTTAGAAATAGTATATATAGTTTAGTAGTTTTTCTTCATAACATAAGTTGTCATTTTGTACTTTTGCCAAAAAAATATACGAACCATTGCTGTAACATTTTAAATAACGTTGAACTCATATACTTTTTGATAATAGAGGAAGGTGTAAAGAGTGTCACCATACAACACACTATACATACATACATACACACCATACATACATACATACAACACACCATACATACATACATACATACATCATACACTTAAACATGGTGGTGGTGGTGGTGACAGCAGGAAAAAAAAGAACAATAATAATAGTAATAAAAATAATAATAAAAAAGAACGATAATAATTAGAACCATATAGTTAGGAATCCTATGAAATGTTATTAATATATTAAATAAGGTTATTTATTGCTATGAAAGTCAAAGTCAAAGTATCTTCATAAAATAGACCGACCCTAGTCACTGTATTAAGTCATTCCAATACTCTGTCTGTAATATAATGAAGGTTTACGATGCAATATATTTAATTTATCACTGTATTAAGTCTTTCCAACAATCCCTTTGTAATATATTGATGATTTACGATGCAATATACTTAACTTATTTCTGAACCAAACCTTTGTAGTCATCTGTCTGTAATACAGTAATCACTCAGTCATCCGTGGTGTTGCAGCCGAGACAGTGACGGATGACACCAAAAGATGGATAATGCAACACTATCCCCCGTAGACCTTTATCCTTTACCCGTGGTGCCGGTAGGCTTAATGAAGGTCTTACATGGTCGGCTGTACACTGTACACTGTACAGTACTCACTAACTAGCTGTCTGCTGTGTGGCTACAGATTACAGATTTATTATCATTCTAAAGCTTTTTTTTCTCTTTCTTTTGATCTACATTGTGTATAATATTAATTTGTAGTTCAATAATAATAATAATCATAATAATAATCCTTTTGTTGTGACTGCTAGCAGCCGGGGATGGACATTTATCAAGGTGATAATATTTCTTCGTTTTAAACCTTCTCTGTTCCTCTCCATGTCTATATAAGAGATGGAGGAGCAGTAAAACATTATTCCTCACCATGTATAGTGGAAGGATTTAAAGAAAATATTACCTATTAAGCGTTAATAATCTAATATAAAAACATCAACAGGTTTCAACAGGTACAGTTCGGTGGCGGCCGTGTGTTGAGTGTTGGATCACGTATATATTAAACCAAAATTGAGATTTTTATTATACACAGGAAAGCAATTATATATACTTAAAAAAATCGACTGAAATGCCTATCAGTTCCCTACATAAACATTTATTATATTTGATTCGTATTTATTTCATGAAAAATGTTTATTTCTAAGGTCAATCATAAAATCGAATAATAGAATAAAGCAATAATAATGAAATCAAACCAATATAAACCATAGAATAGAACATATAAAAAATATTCAAACCGAAAGTAAAGCCGAACTAAACCATAACACAAAGAAAAACGGAAAAAGCAACGAAAAAATGACAAAAAAACACCGTAATTATTAGTTTATATTCAAGAGTGTTAATTATAGAGTGTTAGGTACAGTAAAAGAAGTGTTAGGACATGGTGACTTACAAGGATATAGAGGAAGGTGAGTGTGTTGTCTTATGAGTGTGTTGTGAGTGTGTTTTGGTGGGCTGACAGGCTTAAAGGCTGAAAGTAGCACTAAAATACCGGTACATTGAAGGGCTTCTAATACCTGTAATACTGCCCCGAAAATAATCTGATTGTGTTTCCGATTAATACTTAGGGCACCAGTTGCGTTGCTTATATAATATATAATTGTGAAAATCTGTCTGTGTGTGTGTGTGTGTGTGTGTGTATGTGTGTGTGTGCTGTGAGACCTATCTAAATGTGGTCGGATCGAGCTGAAACTTGGAGGGAGGGACGTATACACAAGAGTAATATAATATAACTTTGAGTAATACAATAGAGAGAAAGACGAAGCCAGGGTCGAGAGCAGGGAAACGGAGGTCTTGTTTACATATTTTGGCGGGAAGCAGAAGGAGTTGATTTAGCGGGGAGCAGAAGGCTGATGGAGGGGAGAGGCAACGAGAAGAAAACAATTGAAAACCACATTAAAGAGCGTCATCAGGACAAGCCAAGCAGCGGGGCCAGTGTGCAGAGTGTTCCTAATAATGAAGAGGAGGTAAGGTTGTCCTGTTTGCCTTTATTGACGTGTGGAATAATGAAAAGAAAGACTGTGTCCGTGTTCTTACATCAACAACATCTATCATGTCCTGCAAGTATACTCACACAGCTCTTCTTGCTACTGAATCCATGGTGGGCGTTGGACAGCATGTTATTCCTCTTAAGATGGTACACAATTATATTTCTAATTCTACCTTCCATCACTTGACACAACACAGGTCAGATCAGGTCAGGAACTTAGGGTGGTAGTTGATAATAAGGGAGTATTGGAGTAACAGAAACTACCTTGTGCAAGCCCCTGGACCTTTCGTAACTTCCTTGTATTCTTATGTTCTTATTCCTGCCTCAGCTCGCCTCCCAGCTGGCCAAGATAGAACGTGACCTTCGACGCAAGGAACGGAAGCTTAAGAAGTACAATAAAGTGTTGAAGGCCAAGGAACACGTGCGTGACACCCTCAGGAAACACAATGAAGGTCAAGGTGAGGCAAGAGTGAAAGGTCAACTTGTTAAATGACCATCTTTTTTTTTCTTTTTTTTTTAATAGTGTAAAAAATCTATATGTTGAATGTTTAATTTGAAGTCATTTTATTATTATTACATCTCCATTATACTTATACATGTTACCTAATGACTTATACATAACATATTAGTTCAGAATAATAGGACTTTACATACACTAAGAATATATATTAAATGGTAATGATTCAATAATTTCAATAATAATATCTAACAAAACTTAACCATTACGAACCATTTATAGTATATATTAACCCAGTCTTACCCTTAAACTTAACCAATAACTATACACACACAAAGTAAAATAATCCACAGCTGAATGCATTTAAATATCATTACGTATATATTTAAAACCATTTAATAGCCACACATAGCCTTACTTAACCTCTATTTACTAGCCACACCGGGGACTGCCACACCTTCCCTTGAGTCTCCACCCCGCACCCTCAAGCCTTGGTCATCCAGAGTCGTCACCTTCAGTAGTAAGTCTCCAGAGGTGGTGTATGTTGCCAAGACCTGTGCCACACCAGCACATCAGGACAAGGGCACCACAACACCACCACAACCACCATCACTTCCTGCAACACCACCACCACCACACATCAATCTGCCTCAAGAATGTGATGGAAATGAGAAAAAAGACCAAATATTACCGTTGGAGTTATATACAGAACCTCTAGAACCGAAAGATTTATCAGTTAGGAAGGTTGAAGGAGAAGGATGCAGTGGTCCTAACTATACAGGTGGTGCCAAGGATGATAGGGACTCCAGTGCAATAGATAAAACACCTTCTGACCTTCTAAATGACCTGACCTTATGTGTCCCGGCCGTTACAGAGGTCAGAGAGGTCACAGGTCACCTAAGTGCTTCTCATCCCACTACAAGTCTACAAGTTAACACCATAACCTCACACCCACCACCACCACCACCACCTCCTCCTAGTACTAACTCTCCTCTCCCCTCAACACTTATCCCTGCCCCGCCAGCTTGTATTGATGCTGAGCAGTGCCATTCTCCCAAGGCACTCCTATCCAACCCAGCATCTCTTAACCAATGGGGTGATGAGGCTGTACTCTCCCCATCACCCCTACCTTCTACAGCGGCACAAGCGAGCGTCACCACCACACCTAAACTGAACAGAGGACTCGTACTTTCAGCGGAACAGAAGCCACGGAAAGACCTCACACTTTTAGCGGAACAGATGTCACACTTACCGGACTTATCGACATCACAGTTTCCTCTTGAGAGAAAATATATCAACCAGCATCACCGTTGGAGGGATAAAAGTTCCCAGAGTGGTTCGGAGAGTTCAGGAAGCAGTTGTAGCAGCAGCAGCAGGAAGGAAAAAGCAGGAACAGCAGGAAAATTAACAAAAGAAGATATAACTGAGTCTGTACAAGGTGTGAAAGGAATAATAGAAGAGGTTGATAAAGGAGAAACAGGCAAGAATATAATTACCAAAGATGGGAAGCATATTGTACTTTCTCAGAGTGGTATGAAGGAAAGTATGTTAGAAAAAGGAGAAGATAGCTATGTAAGAGTAAGATGCAGTAACCTAAGCTATCTCAAGGATGGCGATATGGTCACTACTAGTTCTGAGTGTATAGAGGCAGCCGGGCGTGTAGGAAGAACAGAGAAGAACACGAAAGAAGAGATGAAGAACACTAAGAAAGATGACATAGAGATGAAGGAAAGTGAGATAGATATACAAGTGAACGCTAATGAAAGCTTTGAAGTACAAGTGAAAAAGATTGATGCTTTCCGCTTTACAAGTCCATACAGTAAAGATAACAAGTCCTTAAGCCGTCCAATTATTAAAAGAAAAAGGCGATGGAGCACTATACCTCTACAACAGAACACAAAACTGAACACAAACTCAAACATCTCACAGAAAAACAACAAAACACAAACCCAACCAAACACCACATCTCTCGAAAAACAAACAAATGAAACAACCCAACGAAACGAAACCAACATACAAAATAAAATTCATCAAATAGACACAGACGAACAAAACCAAATCACAAGTTCCAACCCATCTATTAAGGTAGTGGAAGGTCCGGCCGGGAGTGTGCTGGAGATGTGGAGTCTGCCAGTTAAGGATAGGTGTGGAGTCCTGCTGACCACCGCCATCACCACCGTGGACAGCACCTGTGTTCTGCTGGTGGTGCAGGAGTGTGGGCTGGAGGTGTGGCAGCCGTCCTCTCAGGGGGATGGCTGGACGCTGGCCGGGGAGACGCAACACTCTATAAGGGATGTTGTTAAGATAAGGTACGGATTAGGTTAGGTTTATTCTAAGGTTGTATGATTAGTTAAGGTTATATATTTAATAGTAGACGAGATATTTTCATTTTTATTATATGTAGAATTTCCATAATCCTCCACATTGAGTATAACCTTAACCTTGTACCTGCCACTCCACCTGCAGGGACATCAAGGTGGAGGGTCTAGCGTCGGGGGTGGAGGAGGCGCGTTACCTCATGGTGGTGGTGCGGGAGGCCCAGGAGGAGGTGGAGCTGGTGTACATACAACTCTGTCTGGCAAGGAAGGACTGGCAGCTGTCATCAACACTCATTACACCTCCTTTCAGGTTAGAATGCAGATGATAATGATAATAATGATAATAGTAATGATATATACCTCCTTTCAGGTTAGAACGCGGTTATTTCATTTTTCCTATTAATTCATAACTTTATTTAACTCTACATTTATTATTATCATTATTTACTTATTATTAGTTTAGGTTAGAATGGAGATAACTGTGTGTGTTATGTTATATTATTTTCCCTATTTATTCATTATTATAGAGCTGTATATTTTTCTCACTCTCTCCCCCTCTCCCCTCTCCCTCTTCCCCCTCCCCAGTGCCTCCAGCCTTACCCTCTGTACCCTAGGGGAGTGGAGTGCTGCCATCTGCTGGTCGCCGCGTCAACCCTCAAACAAAACTACCCTAACTGTACTGGACTTTGACGTGACGTACTCTCGGCGAGGCAAGAAGTGGGAGTTAGTGTGTTGCCCGTGTAGCCGTCCCCTGCCAAGTGGTGTAGGGGATGCCTCTGCCGCTCCCTGTATCACCTCCCTGCATTCTAAGTCAGGTAGGTTGATGATGATGATGATGATGATGATGATATGATAATGATGATAATGTAATAATAATAGTAATGAAATATAGCTACAGTACAGAGAGTATACAAATGGATAGGGTAGGTTAAAAATGAATTAATAATAACAATAATGAATAATAATAATAATGTTACGGGTTATAAAAAGATCAAAAACACTGCAAAACAAAAAAATGAAAAAAAATCTGTATAATTTTTTCTACTGCTATCATCTCTCCTTCTATGACCCCCAGGCTGGTCAGGTGTGGTTGTGTGTTGGTCAGCAGGCACCTTGACCTTGTATGACCCCTGGAGGACCACTGTGTTGACCTCCTTCCCTTCACCCATCACTACAGTCCTCTGGGCTGCGGCGGTGGAGGTGAGCGCTCAAAAAATTTCTTCATTGACGCGTAGCTGTTGGGTTTTTTTCTCTCATTTTACGATAAAGTTTGAAATGAAATAAAAGTAAAAATTAAATCACTTATAGAGAAAATAATTTGTTGTAATGGAAAGTGTTGAGAAATTATACATATTTATGGCTCAGTTTATCAGTCAGTCAGTCAGTCAGTCAGTCATTAGTGAGTCAGTTCATCAATCAGTCAACTTCCCTTCCCACAGGAGTTGTTATTCGTGCTGGGTCAGAGGTCAGGTCAATCAGACATCACCCTGGCTGCCATCAACCCTCTCACTGGCCTGTGTGACCCCTTCTTGACCTTCACTCTAAACAAGGGAAATGCAAGGTGCGGTCAGGATATACCTCCTCCTCCTCCTCCTCCTCCTCCTCCTTCCACTTTGCTGTCCTTTTGTCTCTATCAAGTAGATATTATAGTAGTAGTGTAGCTAAACAGACAGCCTCGTTAGGACTGTTGCTGTCTGTTCTTACTTTGTACTCCTTTCTACTATGACTAACTCCTTCCTCCACCTCTCCACCTCTCCACAGTGTGCCTCCAGCTGCCTTGAGGGAGAGTGGAAGCCCTTGGAGGTTGACTGGGGTGAGCCTTCTGCCGGATAGACTCACTCTCTCCTTCTCTGCGGGTCATGGTGCCTATGTACACTTCAATGGTGTTACTGCCCCCACCTGAGGATGTGTGTGTGTGTGTGTGTGTGTGTGTGTGTGTGTAAGGATTTAGCTTTACTAGAGAGAGATAAAAAGAGAGTTAATGATTCCATATTTCAAAGTACAAAAAGATGAACTTAAAGATGTATTTTTATATATATATTATTATGTATTTATTCACAATGTTCCTGTGTTGTCTATTACTCAAAGGATGCTTAGCTGTCTCTATGGTAAGCAACAATAACAAAAATAAAATATAAACTGGCCCCTATTTCATTGTTCTTCTACATTCACTAACCTAGCATTGTAGGGACGGGACTGGAAATACACTTATTAAACTACACTCGTCCCTGGCTCGTCCCTCGCTGGTTAGGTTACGTTAGAGTATATTAAATAAGGTTAGTATAGGTTAGATTTGATCAGGTTTGGTTACGTAAAGGACAATATGATCATCTATTAGCTATTTATCTTCCTATCTCTATATTTCCTTCATCTAGTCCTCCTTCCATACTTATATACTTTTTATATACTTTTTTTATTATATATTAAGTAACACAATTCTATCATATTTTTTTCCTTCTAAAATCACCTGTGCAAGGGAAGAGAATTAAGTCATCTAACGCAATCTTTATATATTAACTAACATGATTTATTAGTTATCTTCTACTATGTATTTATCTTATCTTATCTAAGTTATTCATCAAGCCTTTCCTTGTAAAGTCGCATGTCTGGAGGGAGGCGAGGCAAGGCAGATGACGCAATACTTGTATTAACCAACATTATTAATTATATTGTGTCTAATATTTATTATTTATCATTTATTATTTCTTTAATAATTTTTTCCTTCTATAATTACGTGTTTGAAGGTTATTTAAAACAAGGAAAACTACGTTATCGTAAGTTTCCTTATATTAACCAACATTATTTTCGACGCGACCTGAACAGGACGAGGAGGAGGTGAAGAAAGTGTATTTAACAAGATAATTTTCATATTATATACTTAACACAATGATTGGTAAGTAATATAGACTAAATATACCTTAATTATATATAAAACTTAACGGAAATAAATGCAAATCATATATATGTATAGAGTTAACACATTTGTTTATACATAACAATATACACATACACGCCATGATAAATAAGTTAATATACAATACAAATCAACAATAAACTGACCAAATTAGATGTTTTATAATAGAAAATAAACCTGAAATAAGTGAACATGTCCTGATGTCAACAAACGTGCGCATAGCGAGACTCAGGTGTTTAGCCGCTGCAGGTATGGTGGAGGGTCACCACCGCTATTACTCTGCTTATTTACCCACCACACACACCCCTGCCAGGCCCTTAGTAATCCTACGGCGCCCTTGGAGACTTAGTGATATAATGTGGTGAAGGAGGTGGCAGGGGAGGCGTGGGTAGGGTCTCCTCGGCAGGGTGTGTGTGTGGTTGTACCTTGCCTTACCCTGCCAGGCCCTCGGTGATCCTACGGCGCCCTTAGAGACCTAGTGATATAATGTGGTGAAGGAGGTGGCAGGGGATGCGTGGGTAGGGTATCCTCGGCAGGGTGTGTGTGTGGTTGTACCTTGCCTTACCCTGCCGCGGCCTGGTGTGTGGTGTGTGTGTGGCAGGGTGTTGGTGGTGTGGTATGGTGAAGGGGGAGGCAGGGAACACGTGTTTAGTGTCCTCGGCAGGGTCAGGTCAGGAAAATTATCTTAACCCTGTCAAAACTATATATATACAAGTGACTTTAGTGAAGGGAAAAGGAGGTGAAGAAAGGGTGATAATTTTCCTTCTTTCCTTCTTTCGTAACTATTAATTTTCGTTACTGTGATGATGTGAATTATTGTTAACGAAGCCTTGTTCCGTTGATGTGGGAGTGGTGGTGGTGGTGGGGGTAGTGGTGGTGGTGGTGGTGGTGGTGTTGCGGGTAGTGGTGGTGGTGGTGTGGGTAGTGGTGGTGTGGTGTGGTGTGGCGCTGGTGGTGGTGTAGTGAAAAATCTAACTGTTTTCTTATTTTGAATTATTTTCCTATTTATATTTTGGATAAATGTGTAATTGTTAACCGATCTTTATAATATTTTGGTAAAGATTCGTATTTTAACAACAGAATTATATCTAGTTAAGGTTACGTTAGGTTAGATGAGATTAACCTAACCTAACCTAACCAAACCTAAATATAAATGTTTAAATATTACACTAATCAGTTTACTCTCATGACATTTATACCTTTTTCCATATATATCTAATTACATATAAGTTAATGTTTCCTAATTGAGGTTGTATATTAACTAATCAAATATAACAGACATTGGAAGTGTGTTTAGTGAAGTGAACTGCTTGTGAAGTGGTGGTGGTGGCGGTGGTGGTGGTGGTGGTGGTGGTGGTGGTAGTGGCGGTGGTGGTGGTGGTGGTGTGTTAGGTTAGGTTAGGTGTACAGGATTGTTGATGGTAAAGTGTTTTCCTTTGTTTTCAGAATTATAACTATGCGTTGTGAAGTAATACCTGCTATGGGTGTTGTTAGAGTGTGTTAGTGCGTGCGTCAGTGTGGAGTGCGTGTGTGTTGGCCGAGGATGTGACAGTGGTGGCCTTGGTGATGCTTCCACCTGGCCACTCACACATCACCTGTCTCTGTTGACGCACACCCCCGCTCCCCCCGCCCCCGCCCCCGCCCCCCGAGGTGCATCCGCCCATGAAGTAGTGGGTGGGCAGTGTGTGTGGTGGAGGGTGGGTGGGAGGCGGGCGCCCCATGTGTGGGGTGGCGCAGGACACAGCCGGCCAGAGTGACGCAGCCCACCCCCTGGAGGCGGCCATGCCCCCCTCAATCACCCTGGGCTCAGAGCCGCCCAAGCCTGCTGGTGGCCTGGGGGAGCGGCCCCCCAGCCAGGACCCCCCACCGGGCAAGGACATACCCACCATCGACCTCTCCTGTGACGAGAATGACGACCTGCAGAAGGCCATTGCCCTCAGCCTGCAGGATCAGGACGGGGCAGTCACCCTGCAGGGCATGTCTGCCGAGGAGCAGGAGGTGTCCCGTGCCCTGGAGGCCTCCCTCAAGGACTCACAGCCCCAGGCCACCGTGGACCTGCTCAACCCAAGGGAACGGTGCCGCGTGCCGGGCTGGCCGGTCGGCCTCAAGAACATTGGCAACTCTTGTTGGTTCAACGTGGTGATCCAGCCTCTGTTCCACATCCCAGTGTTCAGGGACCTCATCCTTGACTTCCCACAGACCCTTGAGGTGGAGGAGCACATGGAGGAGAGCCACAAGGGTCCCCAGCTGGTGCCTGCCCTGCGCCGCCTCTTTGCCCTCATGATAGGCTCACACAGGAAGTACGTGGACCCGTGCCCGGCCGTGCAGGTGTTCCAGGGGCAGGAGATGCGCCGCAACGCCCAGCAGGACGTGTGTGAGTTTACACACAAGCTGCTGGAGCGTCTGGAGGAAGAGTTCCAACAGCTGCTGCGCCGCCAGGGTGTGGAGAAGGAAAGTTCAGGCCGACACATCTCCAAGGACGCAGACTTTGACAACCCCATCATGAAGCTGTTCTACGGCCAGGCCAAGAAGGAGACCTGTGACGGGGCCGCAGAGGAGGACAAGCACCACCAACAGAAACAGCAGCAGCAGCAGCAGCAGCAGCAGCAGCAGGAGGAGAGTCCAAAGCAGGAGGCGTTTGGTCAGTATCCGCTGCGGGTCACCAACTTCCGGCACATCCATGACAGCATCCTGGCTTCCATGAGCAGCAGTGTGCCTGCTGGCCCCGGCCCCGGCCCCGCTGCCCCGCCCCGCCAGGAGACTTGGTTCAAGATGCTGCCCCCGGTGCTCATCTTCTCACTGTCCCGCTACGAGTACTCCCATAAGAAGAAGCGAGCGGAGAAGGTTCACAATAAGTTTGAGTTCCCAGAGTTCCTGTACATGGACCGCTACATGGAGGCAAACAAGGAACTCATCAAACAAAAACACATCAGAGTGGCCGGCCTGCAGACCAAACTCACGGCACTCAACCGCACCCTAGACCGTTACCTCAAGTATGGCTCCGGGGCCGCTCAGTACCCCATCGCAGACATACTCAGGTACACACTGGACTTTGCACAGGCCGGGGGTGACCCTGGACAGGAGGCACCCTCACCCCCCATGATGGAGGTGGACGGCTCCGAGGACGACGTGGAGATGACGGAGGACGGGCCAGACTGGATGCCCCGCCCCTCACCCGCCCACAAGGATGACCACGAGGACGGGAGTGGGAACAGTGCCGCTGGGAGGGTGGAGCACCAGCAGCACCAACAGGTCCACTCACCCTCCAAGCGCATGAGGCTGCTGCCCCCGGCCCCACGCTCCATCTCGGGCCCTGAGCTGGCCACACTGCAGGGCTGTTTGATGCGCTGGTTAAAGGACGTCAACTCACAGGTGGATGAGCTGCGCCGCCTCATAGGTGAGCTGGAGCACCAGCTGGGCCAGGTGTACGAGGAGCCGGCACTCAGACAGGTGCCGTACCGCCTGCACGCGGCCGTGGTCCACGAGGGCCAGGCCTCCGGGGGCCACTACTGGGTGTACATCCATGACCCCGTGGGTGGAGGGTGGATGAAGTTCAATGACATCCAGGTGGTGGAGGCCAGCTGGCAGGAGGTGATGCAGGACAGTGTGGGTGGACTCAACAACACCAGTGCATACTGTCTGTTGTACATAGACCAAGGCCGCTACCCCACACTCTTCCCCTCAGCACCCAAGAGTCAGGATGAGCTGCTGGCCAGCCTGGCCCTGGACCTGCAGGAACACATCAAGGCTGACAACCAGGCCTTTGGGCGTGAGCTGGAGGAGTGGGACGCCCGCCAGGAGGGTGTGCACACAGAGGTGGGTGAGGCAGCAGCTGAGGCGGCCCTGCCTGCACCGGCCCCAACCCTGCCTGACGTGGTGTGCCTCAGGGAGGGTGAGGAGAGTAAGTTCTTCATTGAGATAGAGACAATGCTGTGCCTGATGGTGCGCGAGGCACTCACCAAGGCAACGGAGAAGGCCGCGCCCCCCCCACACGTGCTGTACCCACTCCTCAAGCAGCAGGTGACCCACCTCCAGAACCTGGACGTGGCGCACACCGACAAGAAGTACTGTGAGCCTTCCCTGCTGGACTTTGGTCTGTACCTGATGCACAACATGCAGAACACTGACTTCCTGCTGGAGGTGTATGGGTGTGAGGTGGTGCTGCAGGTGGCACGCAGCCTCATACACTACTCTCCCCTGGTGGAACAGGCTGAAAGGGAGGCCGCACACCTGCTGCGTCAGCTGTCTGACAAGCAGCGGCGGGTGGAGGAGAGTCAGTACCGGGGGTGGCTGAGGCACTACCGCTCCCTGGTGGACTGTGCCTGGCACCTGGTGTACGGCTTCAAGCAGCAGCGGGGCGGGGTGCTGGAGGGGGCGCTGCCCCACCTTCTGAGGGCGTGTCAGATACACCGTGAGCTGCAGGAGCGTCCCCCGGTGGGTATGAAGAAGACCCTGGACGGCCAGGTGCTGTGCCAGGCCAGGAACTCCTGCCTGGTGTCCCTCACCAAGCGTATGCTGGACACCTTTGTCAAGGAGGAGGTGGACCAGCTTGGTGAGATCCCCGGCCTGGTGAACAGCCTGGTGGTGCCGGCCCTGGCACAGCTGCAGACCAGTGACTCCGAGGATGACCGCACCATCATTGAACTGGTGCGTGCCCGCTTCTGTAACCTGCTGGACCAGGAGTCCATGGCCCCTGCCAAGGAGAGTATGATGCAGCAGCTGCTGGAGACTGTCATGAATGCAGGCTCAGAGGCCAGGAGCAGTGGACCCTTCCAGACCCCCCGCCCACCCCCCATGGTGCAGCTGTTCAAAGAATACACCAAGTGCTGCAAGGAGATCATGGGCGAGCCCTTGCAGGCACCTCCCTCCCCCACCGCCTCCAAGGCCCAGACCAGTGACTTGTGAGGCTCCCCGGCTCCGGCCACGGCCTAAAGACTCACCCAGACTGTGATAGTGTTGAGGACAGTGTGTGAAGCAAGGACACTACACACCCACACACACCCACACCCACACCCACACACCCTTAACCTAACCTAACCTAACCTAACCTAAACTAAACTAAACTAAACTAAACTATACCCTTCATCTTACCTTCACAACCCTTACCCTCCCCTCTATTTCCTTCCTTCCCCTTCCCCTTCCCCTTCCCTGCTTCATACTTGAGTGACTACAGACCTTAACAAGAACAATGTTTGGAACAGCTGGAAACATGAACATGTGTTAGTCTCTCTCTCTCTCTCTCTCTCTCTCTCTCTCTCTCTCTCTCTCTCTCTCTCTCTCTCTCTCTCTCTATCTATCTATCTATATCTATATCTCACAACAACAATTTAAAAGGAAAAAAAAGTTCTGCCTTTTTATGTTAGTTTTTGTGAAAGTCCGTTCGGTGCCGCTCTCCTCCGCCTGCCCCTCAGTAAGCCTCCTCTCGTCCAGCTTAGGGAACGCCCGAGCACGTCTCACGTCCGCCCCGCCTCACAACGCCCAGCCTTGCCCTGACCCGACCTGACCCGACCCGTGCCCGAGACCCAACGTGCTAACAGGACCTCAGTGCCACCCCAGGGGACGAGGAGGACTTCTTATGGTCCTTGGTGAGTCCACACACACACACACACACACACACACACACACACACACACATCTAAGTCATGCTCGTATTTATATAACTATTATTATTTTACTTTTTATGACACAGGAAATTTGGTTCAATTATTCCTGGCAGCATTTGTGTGTGTGTGTGTGTGTGTGTGTGTGTGTGTGTGTGTGTGTGTGTGTGTGTTTTGAGTAAGTTGTAGTCAGCAATGAGATATAAAATTGCTTCTAAAAATAAATAAACTGATTCTAACTTTCTTTCTCTCTTCTTTCCCAGATAGTGAGTGAGTGAGTGACCTGACCCAACTTGACCCCCGGCTGCTAGCTTGGACCTTTTCATGACCCTTGGCACCCACTCACTCTAAGACAAGACAAGACCATCCACTCAGTGCCACACCAACACCACTCCTTCAAAACATACAGATTCCTTCCTTCTATATCACTACAAAACACACAAACCCACTCTATAACCTCACTCCAGCCCACTCCAGCCCACTCCTCCATGCATCAATGACCCATGGATCCCTTTGAAGGCTACCCACACTCCTTCCCTCGGGCCAGCGGGAGTTCAGATGGCCCTTGGCTAACACGTGGCCCCAGGAGACATTCAAGGCCGCCAGCATTTGTTCGAATCTCGCTCACCCCCTTCCAGCGTCCCGCCACCACCACCACCACCCACGGCTCACTTCTGCCCATTACTAGGTTTTCCCGCCCTCAAGGTAAGTGTCAGTCTTGTTACGTTGATTATTCAGTGTACAGGTGTGTGGTTTTTTTTCAGTTTTAGTTTAGTTTAGTTTGGTTAAGTCTTCGTTGATGTGTGTGTGTGTGTGTGTGTGTGTGTTCATGAAAACGGCATTGAGGGGTGACCACAGCAAGAATATGTTTGGATAGAGGAGGAGGAGGAGGAGGAGGAATAGTAATGGTTGTACTATTATTATTACCATCTATATCTCCTATCCACCTCTCTCTCTCTCTCTCTCTCTCTCTCTCTCGTCTGTTATCAGGGTAAGGGGGTTGGGGGGGTGAGCGTCTTCTGCATCTCCCTCCATCTTGTGTTTTAACATGACGCAACACACACACACACACACACACACTCAAGTAGCAGTGTTAATTATGTGATCGTAAAACAATGATGATAAGGAAACTGTCGTGTTATAAATAATGTTTACACTCATTCATACTTGTCTTTGTGTTGTGTTGCAATACGAATACGCTGGCTTAAGTGTAGTAGTAGTAATGGGTGAGTGGTTACGTATACACACACACACACACACACAGGAAACAAGTTATGATTAAAACTCGTGGTTACTTTACATAGTTATAGACGCGGGAATTAGGTTAAAACAAGTGACATAACATAACATAACAGCTACCTAAGGATAATAGATAAGACATGATAAAATGGGTGTAGCCGTTTTTATATATTTTTTTATATTTTGTTCTGCTATCGTCCACCTTGTATAACTCTGCCTAGTAATAATAATACAGAGAGAGAGAGAGAGAGAGAATGTCCTTTCTTCTTTGTCATGTCTGTTCTCAAGTCTCCCATTCCATACTATTACTATAAAAAAAAAAAAAAGTACTCCCCACATACGCCCACTTTCACCCCACCCACCTACACATACGCCCACACAGCATCCCTTCCCTATGCATCTCCCGCACACAAGTCTGGTCCTCCGCTAGCTGTCAGTGTTAAATGTTCGCTCCTTGCTCTTGGGTGCCTGGGTGGTGGTGGGGGGGGGGAAGGTAGGTGGAACTTTCTAGAACACAGGTTGCATCATGTTCTGTCCTGCCCTGCCCGGGAATATATACACTTTACGCGGGAAATAGGTCTCAGAATGCTGCTGCTGCTGCTACTGCTGCCAGGGAGGGAGTAGTGGTGTTAAGTTAGGTGTGTGTCATTAACTGTCATTGATAAACAGAGTACTGGTGTAAATATTATTGTTATTTAGACCCAGGGACCCTAAGTGGACGAAGGGGTGAGGTGGGGGGGGGAAGTGAGTGCCGATTGGTCCCGGGCAGTGCATGGCGCGCGCATAACACACACACACACACACACACATGCAGGCTGGCTGTGTTTACGGAAAGAAAGTGACCTTGACATTCATTATTCATTCCCTCGCGTCCTTTATCGCCTCACCAATGTTATTAATAGTAGTCTTTACAACCTGCACAGTACACCGCGTAAAGTTAACTGCAGTACACGTAGGAGACAGGGTTGAAACAGGCGTAGTGCATTAATAGAGTAGCCGGTATCTGTCACCTTGCAGCAGCGCGGTGATGTACGTTGAGTTGACTTTATTTTGATACACTTTATATCATGTACGTGAACCTTGGATGTATGGAAGGTTAGTCAAGGTTTAAAATACCACCCTTGTCTTCACCACGTTGAAGTTAGCATTAGTTACGTTTGTGTTATAATGTGTGAACGTGTGGTGCATCGTGACGTCACGGGGTTGGCAGGATAAGGGGGGTGAAGGGGCTCGTAGCGGCACACACGGGCAGAGGGTATCAGAACGCAGAACAAGCAAGATGAACAGGCATTGTTTCTCCGCCCCGGGCACCTCCTCCGCCTCCTACAGCAGATACAGAGGTGGTGGCAGCAGAAGGAAGGAAAAAAGGGAGTGTGTGTCAGAGAGAGTGAAGTATTGATGTTGATTGTTGTGTAGTAATTGGTGATGGGACGCGTGTTATGTTTAATGGTGGTGATGGTGATGATGATGGGGTAGGGTGACGTGGGGTGGTGGCTTTTCACTTGTTGAATGAAGCTTTTGTATTCCTTTCTGATTTTACTGTAAGAATATGTTATCACCTTTTCCTTTGTAGAGTGGAGTGCATAGGAAGGTAGTGAGTGTTGCAAAGTAGTGAGTTTTCATCCTTACACTGTACGTAGAAACAGTTGTGTTGGTCTTACTAGTGTGTGTGTGTGTGTGCGTGTGTGTGTGCTGGGTTAAGCTGTGGTGGCTTACTTTCACTAAATGTTTGCCTCAAGTATTGAATGTGATAAGGTTCAAGTCTTATTACAATGTATGTCCTTCGCTTACAAAAACGTTTCTCACTACGAGGGTCAGGCAGACGTCTTGAAGCAAGGTATTCCTTCTAAACATAAGTGAAGGCTTGTTCCGAGTTATTAAATGTTATTGGAATAGGTGTAGAGTGTGTTTGTATGTATTGGGGTTGTTTACCTTTGTCTAACGTGTCCCGGAACAAGTTATCTTCAAGTAAGTGTGTGTTATCAGTGGTGTGTGTGTGTGTGTGTGTCTAGTAAAGGTGGAGGAATAAAGTGTGGAGTGGTTGAGGTGTTCCAATGCAACACTAATATATATAAGTATATAGATAGATATATATGTATTTAGGAAAGCAGGTTGTGAGGATATAAGTAAGCATTTTTCGTATTTTTAGTAAAACTTTTAACACTAGTAGTAGTAGAAGTAGTAATATTATTATTATTATTATTATTAATAGTAGTAGTAGTAGTAGTAGTAGTAATTAGTATAAAGAGTTGTAGTAAATAAAGGTAACACTGCACATCAATCCTACAGTTTCCCTTGGCCTGTAGTGCTGTGTTTCCTCCACAGATGCCACGACTGCCAACGAACACATCATCAACACCAGGTCCAGTAGGGATGTGCTGCTCTTTCTGCAGAACGTATCCAACAACCCGAGCGAACAGCTGGTCTGGGGTGAGTCAAGCCTGGGTGTGTGTGTTTGTGTGTAAACTTGTGCTCACTATTGTAGTATCAATGTAACTATTATATCATGGAAGACACAGGAATCCATGCTCAAATCAATAATTGTTGCATAAAATCAAGAATAATGTGCACAGTTTGTATGTTGTGAATACTGTCATTGTTTGAGTCAGCCTTTGAAGGAAAGACTGTGTGTGTGACTGTGTCCTTTCTCCCCAACAGACATATGTCTCAAACTGTACGAGTTGTTAAAGAATCATAACCTGCCATTCCCGCCTCTGTTACGCAAAGTACTTCTGTCAAGGTGAGGTGATTCCCATCGTGTGAACATTTACTCATGAAGATAATAATACCATAACTACCACTACCACTACCACTACCACTACTACTACCACTAATGATAATAACTGTTCCTGCAGACAGTCCCCTGATTCCCTGACGGAGTTGTTAGTGTACAACCCTGCCAGTAGATACCAGGAGGACTTTGAGGAGAAGGAGGAGCTTGGCCGGGGTGGGTTTGGCCGGGTGGTGAGGGCCAGGAAGAAGCTGGACGGCCTACACTATGCTATCAAGATGATCATCGCGAAGGAGGAGTGAGTGAGGCCGAGGCTAAACATTAATTACAACTTGTATTAAGGTTAAGTTAAGGTGTGGTGGCGAGGACGGAGCAAGGCCCTAGGAAGCCTCTCCTTTGTATTCTCTCCTACCAATAGACAAGGCACGGCATGGGAAGGAAGAGTCAAGTGTTCCTGAACCCTAAATGTGTTGTGTACCCTCTTAACGGGGATGCAAGTGAGGTAGTTAGGTGGTTATACAGTGAAGGACATAGTGTTGTTAGCCTGAGGTGTTGACATCTTGAACCTAATTAACTAACTACACACCTCCACAACACCATAACATCACCAACATAGATAGATAGATAAATGATTTATCAACCACAATTTATAAGATCATTTTCACTACAACATATGCACTCAAATGGTCCATAAGTATAACAATGCATTCATTATACATTACAAAATACTCACACACACATGCATTGTTGTGTTGTATTGTATTGTAGTGCATGGTGTAAGTACAGTGGTGTGTGCGCGCCTCACCTCAACCCACCCCCCTTCGGTACAGCTTGGGTGAGTCTTCCCTGGATGATTGCGTGAGTGAGGTGCGCACGTTGGCCCAGCTGGAACACCCCCGCGTGGTACGTTACTTTGGTGCCTGGGTACAGCAGGAAGTGTGGACCCACCAATCACACTGGACCTCTGCCACCGTCAGGGAACTCAGCAGGTGGGTGGCAGGGGGCAGGGGGAGGGTTGGTGTGCCTTATGTCAACACAGATGCAAGATTAATGTGTCAGCAAACACCTTTACTAAAATGTACATTGATGGTTCTGCAATTCTGCAACCAGAGTGAATGGTTAATGTGATGTAGTTCTGAGTTGTAAGGTTGTCCTTGATGCAGGTTCCTGTTCACTACCGTGCACAACTCTCACCAAGTAGTGTACAGGTTGTATTCAATGTTGATGTTGTATTCAATGTTTGTGTTTGAATAATGTAGTGTGTACAACGCGGTGTAAATGAAGTGTTGTGATGGTTTGTGTTTTGTTTTTAGTGCCACTGATGATGACTCTGAGGAAGGATCCTCCAGTGATGACAGTAAATATTACTTTGTTGTGTTAAGGTGACTCACGCCAAGGCTGCCTCTACTGTCACCCTTGTGCTGATAAATACTTTCATATATATTTTACTGTCCACAAAAATGTTCATTATAATGGGTAGTGTGTAGTTCATTATAATGGGTAGTGTGTAGTTCATTATAATGTGTAGTGTGTAGTTTGGTTCATAATAAAATGAACAGTAACAGAACACATTATGAACACAGTCATAGTCATATACTGTATTGCATGATGTATGTTTGCACACTTATTCATTGTAACTTTCTCCTTAATCCAGGTATGTCCCCGCAGTCTCCTGAGGCAAGCCCGGGGGACACCACGCCCTCAGATGAGAGTGTGGTGTTCCAGGACACAGAGCCGGGGAAGGCCGAGGCTCACCTTCCCTCCCCCGGCACCCAGGCCATCCAGCAGCCCCCGGGCCACACACCCTCACAGGGGAGTGTCAGGGGCATGGGGAGAGGCAGGGGCAGGGGAGTGTCCAGTGGTGCAGTGTTGCCCTACTCTGGCCAGGTGTCGCCCCGGGTGAGGAAGGTGCTGTACATCCAGATGAGGCTGTATGGAGTGTCCTTAAGGAAGTGGATGGATGACCGGAACAACACACACTCCCCGAGGGTGGTGGAAAGGGAGTGTCTCAGGATCCTGTACCAAGTGGTGGAGGCTGTGTGTTACATTCATCAACAAGGATACATGCACAGGGACATCAAGGTGAGGATACCATCACTACAACACACAACACACAACACACTCATCACTCATCACTCCCTTCAACGCTCAGTAAAAGTTTGTGTTTCAACCTTAGATCACAAACCTTTCACGAGTTACTGATAATAATAAAGATGATGATTAATTATTGACTATTGAATTGAAGTGAAGTGAAGTGAAGTGAAGGTGTGTTGATGTATTTAATAGTGAACACACACACTTTCACACACTAAATTGAACACAGTGGTAAGGTTCCAACACACACACACTAACACACACTCTTTCCCTCCCCAGCCGGCCAATATCTTGTTCACGGTGGACGGCAGTGATGTGCATTTGGGTGACTTTGGGTTAGCCCGCCTCATCACCCACCCATCCACTGCCTCCACCCACACCCGCCCCCTGCCTCACCGCTACACCCAGAACGTGGGAACACCGCTCTACACCGCCCCGGAGGTCAAGCAGGGAAACTACAGGGAAAAGGTGAGAAGAAGAAGGGAAACAAGGATGTGAGATTTTGTTTGAACTTAATGATCAAAAAATATATATATACGTAAATGAAAACTAGAAAATATAAGAAAATAATATACATGTGTGTGTTATTCACTTATATTACTACAAGTTAATGTTATCACTGTTTGAATCAGAGTTGAGCTACAGTCTATCTACATATACAGTTTACAGTCTATCTACATTCTACAGTCTATATACAGTGTACAGTGTATCTACAGTGACTCCTCTTGGTCCACAGAGTGACATGTACTGTCTAGGCATCATCTTATTGGAGCTTTTTATGCCGTTCAAGACCAATTCTGAGCGAGGTATTGTCATCACTAAAGTTAAAACTTCGGGTCAACTTGATCCAGAACTCATTAATAATTGGCCTACTATTGTGAGTATTAAGTGTGTGTGTGTGTGTGTGTGTGTGTGTGTGTGTGTGTGTGTGTGTGTGTGTGTGTGTGTGTGTGTGTGTGTGTGGAAAAAAGTGAATATATATGTACAAATATTCAGTAAAAGGGAGGAAACATTTTTTTTTCCTTCTCGTCTATTTTTAGAGATAATTTGCTGAGTTGAATAAGTTTGTGAAGTATTTTGGGGAGAGGTTTGAAAGCATAACAGCTGCCTTCCTTCCTTCCTTCCTTCCTTCTTTGAGTGCAACTTCCTTCCCTCCTCTACTACATCTTCCCCTTTCCCTCCCCCTACAGACCTACTGGATCAAGAAACTGATTGACAAAGACCCAGCCAATCGCCCATCAGCTAAACAATTACTGGAGTCATCTCTGTTTGTTTGTACACCACCCACGCCCACGTCCACGCCCACGCCCTCCCCCTCCCCCAACGCTGCCTCCGGGGTTACTGATGCCGGGGGATGTTCAATGGTAGAGGCTGTGTCCACCACCACCACCACCACCGCCACCGTTCAATCGTCTTGTTCTCAATATAGGAGTGTTAATACGATCGAGATTAATGGGAATAATGGCAATACGTTTTATAGTAATAGTTCTGTTCGTATTGAAGATCATTCATCCAAGGATGAACAGATTGCGGCGTTGATAGAGGAGAATACTGCATTAAAACGTGAGATGGAAGCACTTAGACGTAACTTAGAGCGTTGCAAGAGTAATAATGATCAACAAGCTCAACAAAATTAACACTGCAATTATTAATTTAACTTAACCTGCTATTTTAATTTCTTATCTCCTTCCGCTATTGATACCGCCGACCAATTATATGGAATCTTGCTTGGGTTGTGTCTGTTAACGGACAAAACCTGGAGCCAAGAAGCTGTGTGTGTGTCCCTGTAAACACCGTCTCCACGGCTTTACAGAACACTACTACTTCATCCCATCACCGGACTGCTGCTGCTGCTGCTGCTGCTGCAGCACACACCACATCCTAACATTCACCAGCTGCTTCTTAGGTGGCCTGCTTGGCGGTCTGTGTGTAGGCCCAGCGCAGGGCACCCTAGTGTGTGCAGGCCGGCACTACCTACACCCTCATATGAGGTTACTTGGGCACAATGGCACTACCTCTAACTAAAGGCAGTAACAGTTGTCCTGTGGGAGTGTTGCTGCTTCATGGTGTGTGTGTGTGTGTGTGTGGCTGGCCGGACGTGGCCGGACGCCAAGTTTATTGCCTGTTGTTCTGTGCTTGTGAAATCCCTGAGTGGGAGAGGAGGCGAAGGCAGTTGTGTAAGAGGTATTAGGATGTAGTGAAAGCTGTTTTCAATTTTATTTGATTATTTCATTGTTGACTGGCAATCAACCATTGAAGAAATGTGTCTCACTGTACCAAGGAGTTGACTTTAAAGTGTGAAATGGTGATGAACTCTGAACAAATGTGATTCATACACCATGAAGGAAAGTGTGTTAAGGAAGTGTTACCTTTGTACAGGAAGGTGTTTTTATTTCTTTTCTATAGGTGAAAAGTGTTAAGGAAGTGTAATCTTTGTACAGGAAGGTGTTTTTATTTCTTTTCTATAGGTGTGGAGACTGTGTTAAGGAAGTGTAACCTTTGTACAGGAAGGTGTGGAGAGTGTTAAGGTGTGGTCTGTGAAGATTGGTTTTAAACTCTACACCTTTCCTCCTTGAGAGTACCAGACCCATCTTGACAGTGTACAGTCATTGTTACAGTGGTGTGAACATAGTGTATATAACTGGTGACCTTGTAGGAGTATAGGAATGTAGGAGGTAACATGAACACTACACAACACTACTAGTACACATGTCCAACACAATCACCGCCTCCGTGTGAGTCATTGGTCCGGCAGCAAGGCATGGCATCACCTGCTAACACTGAGTTTGTTATATAGAGCCAATATATATATAGGTATACACACTGTACAGCTGCCCTAACACTACCTTCACCCTGTACATACATAGCATTATTCATATTAACTTGAGTGATAGCCTTGAAGGGGAGGCAGTGGGAGGCTGTCAGTGGTAGTGGATTATTTTCAATTGTTTGATTAATTCATTGAGTTATTGACAGGAACCAAATTACTTCAACAGTACACACTTGTTGCCAAAATTTTTTCATAATAAGCTTAAATTGTCCAGTTGTAATGGAACTGTTGAGTCTGAGGCCAGGACAGCATGGCGCGTCAGTGTTCTGTACCAATAACAATACCAAAAAGTATAGTGCTTTACACACATGCATGTTGATTTGTTTGTAAGTAAAGTACCTAGCATTCTGAGCAGTGTTTATTTGCCCTATTACCTGTTGCATTACCTGTACTTATAAATAGCCATTCCCTTTCATCTTAATTCCCCGGGTGTGAGGGAAGGGAAGGGAAAGGTAGAAAAGGGAGGTGACAGTGTGGTCTTGGCTGGCCAGCTTACTTCTACGTAGAGTCCTGAAGGATCACCTCAACACACACAGTCATCCTTCAAGTGTGAGCTGTAAGGATAACTGATGCCATTCAAGGATGTGGTGAAGGTGATGGTAAAGGATTATAGAATGTGTGATACAATTATTTACAAGGAGGAAACTATACTGCTATAGGGACAGCCAACATAGGAGTCTTTACAAGCTATATATGGTCACACTAATACCACCTTGTCCTGAGTATGAGTATGATATGTGGTATACAAACAAGTACTAGTAGGATACATAACCAAGTGTGACATGATTTAGGAAGGGTGTGATGATATAAAGTCACTCCTATCATCACTTTGTTGTTAGATGTTCATTATAAGAACTGGGAATACGTGTCTAACTTATATTATGAGAGACAGACAGAGAGAGAAAGAGGGTGATACTTGCTTACATATTCCTCTTTCTTTATTTTCTTTTTTACTCTATCTTACTCTTGTCCTTTTTTTATCTTCTACTTGTGTCCCTTTAATAATGACGTCACCACCGCCACCACCACGTGCTCAGTGTAAACAAAGTGGAGTGGGCGTGTCGGTGTGTCCTGAAGGCAGACTCAGTGGTGTTGGTGTGGTGACAGTGGTGTTGATACAGTGTTAGGTAAGTGTGAAGGCTTACTTGTTGAGGTAAAAGTAAATTAAGTTGTGTGTTGGAAGGAAGACGTACAGACAGAGAGGAGTGTACGTGAGTGAGTGTGATATGTTACAAGTTTACAACACACTCAAACACACACACACACCAGTGGCGGTCCTGGCATTTCTGGCGCCCTACAAATCAGTGGATTTTCGCTACATTCAGTAACAAAACCGTTGTTACCTAACATTGTTTGCTAAGCCTTGTCAATGCTAGCAGCGGATTTGTTAGGTTTTATGAGACACTTTTTGCTTGTTAAGGCCTTAATAAAAAGTTACAGATTGTCGTATTACAGCTGACTGACCATGCTGTGTCGCCCCTTGCCACAACTGGCGCCCTAGCCGGCTGCCTATACCGCCTATGCCCAGGACCGCCACTGACACACACACACACACACACACACCACTGTACGTGTCAGTAACTCATTATTTTTCACCATTAATAGTGGAAGGATATAAAGAAAACATTACCTATTAAGCGTAAATAGTTTCAACAGGTACCGTTAGGTAGCGGCCGTGCGTTGAGATTTTTATTATACACAGGAAAGCAATTATATATACTTAAAACAATCGTTTGAAACACCTATCCGTTCCCTACATAAACATTTATTATATTTGATTCGTATTTATTTCATGAAAAATGTTTATTTCTAAGGTCAATCGTAAAATTGAATAATAGAATAAAGCCATAATAATGAAATTAAACCAATATAAACCATAGAATAGAATATATAAAAATTATTCAAACCGAAAGTAAAGCCGAACTAAACCATAACACAAAGAAAAACGGAAAAAGCAACGAAAAAATTAGAAAAAAACATCGTAATTATTAGTTTACATTCAAGAGTGTTAATTATAGAGTGTTAAGTACAGTGTTTTTGTGGCTGACGGGCTAGGGATGGGCGGAATCTTCTTGTTGTGACTGCTACCAGCCGATAATATTTCTTCATTTTACACCTTCCCTGTTCCTCTCTATGTCTATTTGAGTGATGGAGGAGCAGTAACACATTATTTCTCACCATGTATAGTGGAAGGATATAAAGAAAACATTACCTATTAAGCGTAAATAACCTAATATAAAAACACGGTGGCGGCCGTGTGTTGACTGCTGGATCACGTATATATTAAACCAAAATTGAGATTTTTATTATACACAGGAAAGCAATTATATATACTTAAAAAAATCGTTTGAAATGCCTATCTGTTCCCTACATAAGCATTTATTATATTTGATTCGTATTTATTTCTTGAAAAATGTTTATTTCTAAGGTCAATCATAGAATCGAATAATAGAATAAAGCAATAATAATTAAATTAAACCAATATAAACCATATAATAGAATATATAAAAATTATTCAAACCGAAAGCAAAGCCTAAATAAACCGTAACACAAAGAAAAATGGAAAAAGCAACGAAAAAATGAGGAAAAAACACCGTATTTATTTGTTTACATCCAAGAGTGTTAATTATAGAGTGTTAGGTACACCTAACCTCACTTCCACAACGCGCTCCCCCCCTCACACACTCAGCACATGACAAATAACACAACAGTTGTAGGTAAAATAGATACACTTTATTTATTCACATTCTCCACACACACCTGCTGGCCGACACACAGGTTATATATATATATATATATATGTAATGAACTTTTTTCTTCTAAATCCAAGTTTACATTAGTTTTTATACAGTATAACTTTCTAAGGATATTTTTGTTAGGCGTTCACACTACAAATTGAATCACCTCAATGAAGGTTTAAACAATACAGTGTTGAGAAGATTTACATTAATGGCAAGTGTATAATATCAGGAATACCATCTTTTTATTCCGTTGATTTGAGGTGTTACTGGGAGTGGAGTGTGGTGGTTGTGTGGAGTGTGTTAGCTGTGTGGAGTGTGTGGTGGTTGTGTGGAGTGTGGTAGCTGTGTGTGGTGGTTGTGTGGTAGCATTGAAAACTGACCAAAAAGCTAAGATTGTTGAGAGAAAACAAATTTGTCTTCCAACTTATACTGAGACTGATCATTGTAAGTAAAGTTATCATGCTACACAACACTACTTAATACACTTACATACATACATGGCTTGGGTTTAAGTATAAGTATAACAACCATATCAAAAACTAACACACTAGAATGACACGATTTTGTAGTTTATGCGACGTCAAGAAAATAAGTAATTATCTAAACCTTGACAATCACAAATCAAGTTATCAGTATATATTTTTTTTACATTGAAGTTCATTAAGTTTAGTTGATGAGTGTGTAGTATCAGACACACACATAATATTCTTTGATTTTTTCCTCCTATTTTACAACTATATTATGCGTTTATATATGTACGTACGCGTGTGTGTGTGTGTGTGTGTGTGTTATAAAAGGAGGAATGTGCCGTCAACTCTCAATTCACGTAACATATAAACAAACAAGTAAAGTGAAGAGAAGTGAAGGTGCAGGAAGGACACTAGAAAATTCTGTACAATGTCTTTTTTTTTATCTTTCCTCCATAACAAAACAACAAAACAAACAAACAATAAGACTAGTCAGTATACAAGGACACACACACACACTCTCTCTCTCTCTCTCTCTCTCTCTCTCTCTCTCTCTCTCTCTCTCTCTCTCTCTCTCTCTCTCTCTCTCTCTCTCTCTCTCTCTCTCTCTCTCTCTCTCTCTCTCTCTCTCTCTCTCTCTCTCTCTCTCTCTCACAAACAAATATACATACATCTAAATACAATTATAATAGTAATTAATTCAAGTGACTCAATCATATATTTCCATTAATATGATATACAACAACCTTTAGATTGGCAAGATATTAATATTAACATTATGTAACAATATTCATATATATTATGCCAACCAACTACAGTGTGTGTGTGTGTGTGTGTGTGTGTGTGTGTGTGTGTGTGTGTGTGTGCATTATCCTTGAAGCAGTAGAATCTAAAATCTGGTTACACTGAGAGATGGAATGTGCGATCACAACTATATTTTGCACTGTCGTGTATTAGAATTAGTGTGGCTTGTGTTCAGCCTTCCACACGCACACATACACACACACACACACAATATATTAGAATTATGAGGTGACCCAGTGGTGTGTGTGCGTGTGCGTGTGCGTGTGTGTGTGTGTGTGTGTGTGTGTGTGTGTGTGTGTGTGTGTGTGTGTGTGTGTGTGTGTGTGTGTGTGTGTGTGTGTGCTACCGGAGTTAGGTTAGGTACTGTGTAGAGATAGACTGAGGAACTTTTTGCAGCTCGATCGGGTAAACTTTAGACAAAAAGTTTACGTCAGAGAATTACAACAAGTTCATTGAGTCTTTTAAAATGCTTATACTGTCTCCTTCCCTCTCAGAAAAGTTTAAAATAATAATAATTCACGTATATAACTTTTTTACATCAAGCTGAGAGTGTATATAAGTTTTTTTCTTCAATTTAGCAAGTATTCTTAAGCTTACCAATACACTACCTCATTATAGTAACAATTATGCTTAAGTAATTACCTTTAAACAAAACAGCGTTGAAAGATAAACAAAATATCACTTAATACCATGCATATAAACACTGATTTATCTTTAAGTAAGGTAAACAAATTCATTATAATTATCCTTGAGACATTATGCATTGGAACACGTGTAGGGAGGATTAACGGTTTGTGTGGGAGGGAAGGGAGGGAAGGAGGAGGGAGGCTGGTCAGTGGAGGAGGGTTTGGGGGGGAGGGAGGCTGGTCAATGGGTGAGGGAGGTTGTGTTTAATGGAAAGGGTGGTCAAGTTAGGTTAAGTTTAAGTTCAATGCCTTTACAACCATCCAAGTTTCTCTCCTCATCACACTTTGTTTTTTTCTCTCTCTTCTATATTTCCTTTCCATCCTTGTTCCTCTTGTTTTCATTAATGTTCTACTTCTTCACCTTCTTTGTTCCTTCCCTTTCTCTCTCCCTCCTTCTTCCTCCTCCCTCCCCTCTCTCTCTCTCCTTTCCTCCATAACAAATATAACATAACAAAAACACTAAACAATTACACCATTTCAACAAATATAGAACTATAACACAAGGAGGAGGAGGAGGAGGAGGAGGAGGAGGAGAGGAGGAAGAAACCAGTCTGTTTGCCCTCCCTTGTCAATTCTTCTTCTTCTATCTCTCTATCTCTCTCTCTCTCTCTCTCTCTCTCTCTCTCTCTCTCTCTCTCTCTCTCTCTCTCTCTCTCTCTCTCGTACAGTCTTCATACATTGCTCAACACAACCTGAGACCCTTTTTTCCTCTTCCTCTTCCTTTGCCAACAGAAGAAGGCCAGACAGGATTGGAAAGGCCCCCCACAGAGGCGCTAGTTCTGCTTGGGCGGCTCGTACACTCGGGAGAAAAGGGCGCGAAGGATGCGTCCGGGGAGCCTCTGGTTGTCTCGGATCAGAGCTGCAAGTCCTTCTTGTATTCTCTCTGCTAGCTCCTCCGGGGACTCTTCTGGCTTGGGATATATTGGCTCCCCTAGGTGTGTTCTCAGCTGGGGAGAGAAGAGTGGGAGTAAGTGTGTGTGTGTGTGTGTGTGTGTGTGTGTGTGTGTGTGTGTGTGTGTGTGTGTGTGTGTGTGTGTGTGTGTGTGTGTGTGTGAGTTAAGTATAAGTATGAAGGCAAAACAATTCATCTTTCCCTCTTAACCTAACCTAACCTCACTCTTAAATTCCTCCTCTCTCTCTCTTAACCTAACCTTTCCTCACTCCTAAATTCCTCACCTTGACTGGGAATCCGCCATAGATAGGAGCACACGGGAACCTCAGCTTCTCGTACAAGGTGACCCATAATCTCTGAGGCCAAGACACCACTCTGAAAGCCTCTCGGATGTTCTCAGTGAAGGCCGGAACGATAGGCTGTACAGAGAATAAAGATTAGGAATGTGCTGGTCAGGGATAGTTGTGCATGAGTTTAAGTTTTATTATTGAGTATGTATAACTCTCTCTCTGTCTCTCTCTCTCTCTCTCTCTCTCTCTCTCTCTCTCTCTCTCTCTCTCTCTCTCTCTCTCTCTCTCTCTCTCTCTCTCTCTCTCTCTCTCTCTCTCTCAACTCACCGAATTAGCCCCCAGAGCCACCTTAGCATAGCCAGTCCTGTTCCCCCACAGAAGCTGGTAGTTGTGGTCTGAGAACTGTGCTTCCCTCACCCCCCCCGGCGAGATACTCAAGATATGGCCCTCGGATAGCGTCTTAATGCAGGAACTCACAGTGCCGGCGGTGATGTCAAACGCCTCAAGGATCACCTGCCAACCTGGAGGACGAGGAGGAGGAGGAGGAGGAGGAGGAGGAGGAGGAGGAGGAGGAGGAGGAGGAGGAGGAGGAGGAGGAGGAAGAGATGAGGTTAGTTAGTGTGTGTGTAAGTGTGTTTGGGTTTGGGTGTGTTCAGTGTGATAGAGAATGTGATTGAGGTTGTTATGTGTGTGTGTGTGTGTGTATGTTAATCTGAGTGTGTGTGTGTGTAAATCTGTGTATCTACTTCATTGTTTTTTATTATTTATACAAGATTTCTGTGAGTATATCTATTGCATACAAGTCCAAAATAGAACCGATTAAATACACACTAGGTTAGGTTAGGTTATGGTTAGGTTAGGTTAGGTTAGGTTAGTACAAGTCCAATTAGAACCAGTTAGTCATCCACGTACCTGGCACCTTCTCCAGAAACCTGTCACCCACACAATGGATGAGTCTGCCTTTAACAATGATGGTGCGCGCAACTAAGTAGTAGATATCAATAGGGATGGCACCGTGGTAGTAGATGATGAGGCAACGACCACTCTCTGGAAGGTGTTCAAGGCCGCGCACCTCATACCCTGGGGAGAGCATGAGGAGGTGAGGGGGTGTGTGTGTACGTGTGTGTGTATATCTAGGAAAAGAGTTATGCTTGTGCTATAAATAATTAACTACATGACAACAAAATTCTAACACACACACACACACACATGCATTCACTACACCCTAACCCATCCTAACAGTCACACACACCCACACCCACACCCACACACACACACACACACACACACACACACACACACACACACACACCATGCCAGATGTATCCATGTGCGTCCCAGATGAGTGAGATGAGGTACCGTCCGCCTGCCCAAGGGTCTCGCTGTTCTAAGGACTCGTGTAAAACATTGTACAGGTTCCATCTAGGGAGGCAAGGTTAGGTTAGGTTAGGTTAGCAGGCTGGAAAACTGTAGACTTATGTACTTTATATATTATTGACCTTGATTTCATTCCTTTCTTTACGTTATTCATTCATTTATTAAACACTTTATTTCCTTTACTTGCCTTTACATTACTTTAACACGTCACTTCAAAAAAAAAAAACTTATATAACCTTGCTTAAATTACTATATCACCTCCCTTCAGTCCCTCCCTTCAGTCCCTCCCATCACTCCCTTCACTCCCTCCCTTCACCTTACCTTCGCTGGAACACGTAGAGGAGGAAGGCAGAGAAGTAGAGTAGTAGTAGGATGACACAAGGCAGTACAACCATCACTAAGAGAGCAGGGAACACCAGCGACCACACCCACCCGAGGTACAGCAAGTCCATCTTCTGTCCTGTACACACACACACACACACACACACACACACACACACACACACACACACACACACACACACACACACACACACACACACAATGGGAGATAAGATTGGTGTTAGATCATATTCTAATTAACAGAAGTGCGTAACGGATGAATGTAATGAGTGAGTGTGTGAGTGAAATGTGTGTTAATATATTAGTGTGCTATGGTATGGGGTCAGGTCAGGTCAAGTGAGGTGAGGTGAGGTTAGATCGTGTCACTCACCTATATAAACACTTGTAGCGAGTGTGAAGTTCTTGATGAGGGAACAGAAGCTGGTGGTGTCCTCGCACGACATTGTGGAAGGTGGTACTGAGGACACACGGAGTACATAATAGTGTTGTTATTTATTATTATTATTATTATTATTAGTAGTAGTAGTAGTAGTAGTAGAAATAGTAGTAGTAGTTGTGTAAATGGTAGTAGTAGTAGTAGTTCACCTCGCTTATAGGTACACACACACACACACACACACACACACATTTTCACCACAAACATCTAACACACACTAAACGTCACAATATTCAAGGTCACAACGCGGATGATACATGTCTGAGGTCAGGTCACCATGGTAGCCAGGTCAAACTCACCAGGACAGGGTTAGAGTGAGATCAGGTTAGGTGAAGCTAGGTCAGTACCGTAGTGATACCTTTGACCTAACACTGCTGGTCATCCTCCCTTTGACCTCCAAGTGTACCTTATGATCTTGCCTCGTTCCACCTTGAGGTCATCCCCAGTGGCAGTGTGTGGGGGCGGGGGGGGAGGTGAGGTGAGGTCAGGTAGAGTGTGTCGAGGATGTCTTTAAATTGTTTGTTTTTGTTTACTTTTCTGAAGGAAGGATGACTGGTGTTACGTCTTCACAACGGGGTAACAATGATGGCGGAATTCTCTTTGTTTTTATACGTATTTGCGTTTTGTTTGGTTATGTAAGTTTTTTTTTTTATTGAATGTGTATTGAATGGAAGGAGACTCGAGTTAGTTTTCTATATAAACGAGTCATCAGCCACAGATCAGTACACGCGATTGACACGTGTTTCAACCTTCCAGTCAATATAAAGTATTTGATTAAGGAGAAGGGGGAGGGAGAGAGAGAGAGAGAGAGAGAGAGAGAGAGAGAGAGAGAGAGAGAGAGAGAGAGAGAGAGAGAGAGAGAGAGAGCACAACACAACACTGCCTATTGCATCATTAGTCCTCAACGATAATAATCTAAGCTTCAGTGATAATTTTGTTACCAGTTATTACAAGTCAAGTTAATGTTTGTGGACAAGAAATGTGTTTAATTCCTTCAACTTTGTCTGTTTGAATACTCAACATTGAAGGGCATTCCAAGGTGTACTTACTCTGCCAAGACGAGACATTATCCGTGTTGATTTTCATTACAGTGTCACGGGTAGTCTCTGTGTGTGTGTGTATACAACGTACACACCCACACACACACATGCACGGGACACGCGCTCTTACTGATACTAATCTGATATTTGTTATTTCGTTCCCCACACCACACACCAAACCCTCACTTTCCTTTGACTGATCCCTACTGGCAAGCCTCCCTAAGACACACACACACACACACACACACACACACACACACACACACACACCTGTACAACCTTGAACACCTGTCACACACGCTCACAACTACCGGCACACACACACACACGCACGCACACACGCTACATAACAAAGCGCCGTTGGAACTTGGAAAGCGTTAATGAACACAAACATTACCTTCACCTTGCTTCCCCTTCACCTCTACTCACAACAGAGACGATATAAGTCAACGTCACACCTCCATGCAGCTAGGAACGTTCGTCTTTGTAATCCTGTTGCTGCTGCTGCTGTACTTGTTATCAGAGCCGCGCCACGATCAGGCCATGCACTCACATGCCAACACACTCACTCACTCACTCACTCTAGCTGCAGATCGTGTGTGTCCGTGTGTCTCCCTTTCCTCAGTGCATGCTATTGATTGGAGGTAATGAAAGATTGTGATGATGATATATAGTTGAATGAACACACACACACACACACACACACACACACACACACACACACACACACACACACACACACACACACATACAGAGGACACTTAATATCTTCAACAGGTAGACTAAGGTGGCGGCCGTGTGTTGAGTGTTGGGTCACGTATATATTAAACCAAAATTGAGATTTTTATGATACACAGGAGAGCAATTATATATACTTAAAAAAATCGTTTGAAATGCCTATCCGCTCCCTACATAAACATTAGTTATATTTGATTCGTATTTATTTCATGAAAAATGTTTATTTCTAAGGTCAATCATAGAATCGAATAATAGAATAAAGCAATAATAATGAAATTAAACCAATATAAACCATATAATAGAATATATAAAAAAATATTCAAACTGAAAGTAAAGCCTAAATAGACCATAACACAAAGAAAACCAGAAAAAACAACGAAAATATGAGAAAAAAACACCGTAATTATGTGTTTTTATCCAAGAGTGTTAATTATAGTGTTAGGTACAGTAAAAGAAGTGTTAGGACATGACGGGAAAGGAATGGGAAAAGAAAGGAAGAAGAAGTTATCGAGTATGAAGGAAATGACAAGAGAAAATAACGATATAACTATCACGTCAAAACGCAAATTCTTAGAAATAGATAAATGGTAAATATTTATCTTTGCCATTATATAACGTATCAATCTATCCCATTATATAATGTATCAATCTATCCCATTAGTACTGGAAACTTATGATTTAATATTTTAACAATCATGTAAGATCATATTCACAAATAATAATAAAAAAACAACTTTAACGTATATAATAATAGAAAGAAAACCCAGTATATATAGATGACAACAATGTACCGTTACAAACACCATCACCATCATCATCATCAGCATATGTTTGAAAGGAGTGAGTGTTGAGTGGGCGTCTTGATGAGCACAAGTAACACCAAAACACAGCCACAGGAAGGAAATAAACACACTTCTAACTCGTGCTTCGTGTGTAGTAAGTATATAAGATGATACAGTAACACTTAGCAGGGGGAGGGGCCGGCAGGGGGCGTGACAGGGGTAGTTAATAGGCAGGGGTGGGGTGGTTTGGTGATTGGTGTGTATATTCTTGGTATTCTTTCTAGTTCGTGGTGTTAATTAGTGTTGTAGGGAAGGAAGGCTTGTGTTACCTGGCCACTGTGTTACCTGTGGGGCTCACCTGGCCTGGGGAAGGGGAAGGGAGCGTAAGATGAGTGAGTTCATTGTGTTTCTTAGGATGTCTAGTATTGTAGTGATGTGAGGTTTAGGCTAGGCTAGGTTTTGTTAAGTTATTTAGATTATATATTATTATTATTATTATTATTATTATTATTATTATTATTTCTACTAACAATACATCAACAAAATAGAAGAAAAAAAAGTTATAGCTAAACAAAAACGTAAGTCATTATTATTATTATTTATTCATTTATTCAACATTATTATTAACACGATTACCACATTAAAACTTTTTCAAGATGCAAAAATGTGTTGAGGAAATCACACAAATGTTATAAATAAAATACAAAGAAACATTCTCTTCACTTGACACTTGCATTAAATAATCTGTTTCTAATATTGAGTTGCACAGATAATAGTTCTAAATCTGTCTTAATACTCCTATCTTAAAGGAATTATAGTTATAGAGGATGGAGGGAAATAATAATAATAAGTAAGTGTCAGTAAATGTTATGTTTGAAGTGTATAAACCACTTAATAATCCACTTACTCCACACAGGTCAGGATGGAGGAAGTGGAAGGGTGTGAGTACGAGGCAGAGTTACGTCGCTTCAAACTCAAGCTCAACACCAACGACGACACCTTACAGCGCTTCCTCACCACCTACGAGGATGATGTCACGCGCACACTCACTAACCTACGCAACATTACTATACACACATTGGGTAAGATATGTGTGTGTGTGTGTGTGTGTGTGTGTGTGTGTGTGTGTGTGTTTCATCTTCTGTTCTCCTTATATGTCTTTCCCTGTCATTTCATTATTTTTTTTAGTATAATGATGTACTTTTTTATATATATATATTAATGTATTACTTTTAAAACCTTACAACCTAACTTTCATTTAAGGTCAACATTTAAATGCAGTTCCAAATAAATTAATATGATACAAATCCAAATAAATAAATACAATTAAAATAAATAAATATAATACACTACCATCACTTACCATAGAACAGTACAAGTTCACTATCAATAATCCGGCATGAGCAAACACCTAATTCTTGTTACAGTGCCATCAAAACTTAAACATAAACACTGCCTCCCGAAAACAGTGATGCCCCAACTCAGGAAATTTGAAACTGCTCTGAAATTCATGCTGGAAATACTTTAGCATACATTACACTTCCTTTTCCACTCATACCGCCACCTTATACGTGCTTTTACCTGCAGAGGATCGGAACAAGGTGAGGCAGAGGATAGAGGAGGTGCGTGGAGGCATCAAGCAGCGTGAGGCAGAACTTGGCACGGAGAGGGAAGGACTAGAGAAGCTGAGAAGGGAGCTGGAAAAGTTGACTGTCACGCTGCAGGGCAAGGTGAGGTGGTGTGTGTGTGTGTGTGTGTGTATGTGTGTGTGTGTGTGTGTGTGTGTGTGTGTGTGTGTGTGTGTGTGTGTGTGTGTGTTGTCCAGTACTCCTTACTTCCTTAATCTCACCTCTATGTGTCTATTACAGAATGAGGAAATGGAGAGACAG
This sequence comes from Metacarcinus magister, assembly GCA_029783475.1. Lineage (NCBI taxonomy): Eukaryota > Metazoa > Arthropoda > Malacostraca > Decapoda > Cancridae > Metacarcinus > Metacarcinus magister. The sequence goes on along the minus strand of JAPQNM010000009.1, from coordinate 1,582,354 downwards.
AAGGAAATAGTGACTGAGTATATTAAGAAGATTAAGAAGGAGGACCTGGGAGCGGCGGAGGCTAAACTAGAGAACCAGGTGAGGGAAAGGGATGAGGAGGGAAGGGAAGGGAAGAGGAGAGAAGGAAAAAGAAGGGAAAGGTGGGGGGGGGGATATGGAAGCGAAGAGGAGGGAAGGAAAGGAGTGAGTTTTGATAAGTGAAGAATAGTATGATGTTAGTTTTGATTAATAATGAATAAAGAAGATATGCGTTTGTTTTGCCAGTTGGAAAGTGTAATGGTGTATAGTTATAATGTTCCCACGTCACCCTTTCAACTGCAGCACTATAATTAACGCCATCTTGCCCCACAGAGGAGAGCCGGCCAGGCCGAGAGTAGCATCCGGCTGTTCAAAACACACCTGGGACTGGACATTACCTGTGTACGCGACAACATACTCATATTGAAGTTCACACAGGTACAAGTTGTGTGTGTGTGTGTGTGTTGGATGCTGCCTCAGATGTATTGTATTGTATTGACATGAACATTCTTTCATTTGGTCCTTCAAGCATCCTTTCATTTCAGGTGAGTCACTCCAACCCAGAAGCTGAGTACATGTTGGAGATGAGTCTTGAGGGTGACAACTACCGCCTGTTGGGCTCGGTGCCGCCCCTCCCCTCACTCCCTGAGCTGCAGCAGGAACTGGATGCGTCGGGGAACCTGGTGGCGTGCATCATGCAGATCAGGAAGCTGTATCAACGCATGGCCAACAAGAGGCAAAGGGAATAGTGGATGATGCTGGTTATACTCACTGGCTGGATCATGTGTGAGGGTGTTACTTGTCTGTCTGTCTATCTATCTGGCGTGTCAAGTGGATGGTGTGTGTGTGTGTGGAAGCAACACACCAGGTGCATGGCGTGGCATGCCTTGGGCTTACTTGTAACTGTTCAAAAGTTAGGATGAATGCTGTTCCACTTAGCACTGGTTTCAGCTTGGTTAATAATACAGTATGTCTACAAGTAGGTACACAGTGTACAATGTAACCTGGAGTGGGTGGTGGTCTGGGCTGTATCTTGCACTTACTCTCAAAGCAAACTTTACTCCTAAATGGCGACTTTGCTCTCAAAATTATTAGCTTTCATTTTTGCAATCAACTTAGTTACTTTGCTACTACTTTATTAATTCTATACTTAACTTACACTGATAGTAGCGCAGGATAGCAATACCTTCTGCTAGTATTAATGGTTTATGTCTGTGTCTTGCCTCGGCACTTCATCCAATTCCCTACTTTTGGTCATAAAGAATATTTGATATCTTCTAAATTAACCTTAACTTATATTGACAAATAACAGAACCTTATTTAAACCAAACTAAACTTTATTTTCAAAGAGAAGGTCTCACAGAAAACATTGAATATCTCTCTAACTACGAATTTGGGACGGAAATGTAATTAAGAAAACCTTCTCAAAATGCATCAGGAAATCCAAAACAATAACCCTGAATTCTCTAGAGTATTATGGGGAAGATGTAAAATAATACCCTATTAACTTTTACATTTAGGAGTAAGTGCAGGATAGGGGCCCAGGTTACAATAACTATCATCACTACACACTGTTAACTTATTGGAGTTGTAATGTTGATGTGGCATGTTGACCAAGCCTCAGGGTGTCATAACACTGTGTGTGTGTGTCCTTGGATAGATTTGGGGATCACTACAACAAGGGACTATATAAAAAATGGCTAAACAGAACTAAATAATGTTTAGCGTTGTTTTGAAGACGCCCATGTTATATAGTCCCTTGTTGTAGTGATCCACACACACACACACACACACACACACACTGAACCTTGGTCAACATGCTAAATCAACATTACAATTGCAATAAGTTAAGTGTGTAGTGATGACCAACACACATCCAGGTTAGTGGCAGCAGGACGTGCTTGGGATGGTTACATGCAATGCTCACTCACTCACTCCATCAGACACTTGACACTCTAAACTTACCTTATTCATTAGGTGTATTACTTCTTGTATTGTCAGGAAAGGAAATTGTATAAAGGGTTTAGGCAAAGTTTATTTTTAAAGAATTACAATAAATAAATTTCTATGCCATGTTGTTTGTTATCATCCTCCTGAAGGGCTGGTAGGGGCTCTCTCTCTTCTCTCCGTTCTTCTTCTACTCTTCTCTCTCTCTCTCTCCGTTCTTCTTCTATACTCTCTCTTCTATACTCTTCATACTCTCTTCTCTTCTCTTTTTATTTGCTCTCTTACCTTTCTCTCCTGTTCTTTTTACTTTTCTTTCTTCTCTCTTCTTCTATTATCTCCTCTTCTATTCTCTCTCTCTCTCTTCTTCTATTCTCTCTCTCTCTCTTCTTTTATACTCAATCTTCTATATGCCTCATACATATTATATTCCATGCTCTCCTCCTCTCCAATCTTTCTATTCTCTCTCTCTTACAAAGATGATCTTGCTATATCTTCTTCTCCTCTCTCTCGTACGTCCTATCTGTTCTTATCTGTGATTCCATGTTCTCATTTTTCTCTTTACTTCTCTCTCTTCTGTCTTTCTCTTTTCTTCTTCTCTCTCTCTCTCTCTTCTCTTCTTCTCTCTTTATTTCTTCTCTCTCTCTCTCTCTCTCTGATCCAGTAATTGTCATCTGGAAAAGAAACATTATTAGTTAGTCTCAAACAACTTCGGAAGGAACTATCTATCTTACCCAAAAGGTTTTCCCCGGAGCCTCCACACACCGCTATCCAAATGTGAACCAGAAAGGAACTGCCTTGTGTAGGTCATCAACTGGCCTCTTGCAGTCTCCTCATTTCTTATGTTCTTATGAAACTAGGTCAAAACCCCTAAAAAAAAATCAAACCTATTGGACTCCACACTATATAGTTCGTAGGAGATAAGTGTGACCAGTATTCACTAGCAGGATGGTGGTATGAGGTGGGGCGGACCATCTGGTTTGAGCATTGAGACCATGGCTGGGACTTGTGTTGAGTCTGCATGACAACACAACCTCCTCCTCCTCATATATTATTCCTTACCACTCCCTTCTATTATAACTCCATACATTCCTCTTCTTCCTTTACCTTTCCACTTCCTTCTCCTCGCTCCATCACTTCCACCGTTTAGTGTCAGGGATATTGCCGCCTTATACGAGTTTTATAAAGTTTTTTTGTTAACTATCTCCTTCCCATTCTATATAAATACGCACCATAACTTTTTTTCCCAGCCTCCCAGTCACATCCTAGCTTCTTATTCCTCCTTCCTTTATTTATCTCCTCGTCTCACTACTTCCTCTCCTTCCTCCCTTCTTTTCCCCTCTCTCCATAATGTCTCTCATCATCTCACCACTTCCTCTCCTTCCTTCCTCTATGACCTCGCCTCCCAGTCCCAAACACAAATATTCCGTTTTCTTTCACACTTTTCAGCAGTTACACAAGGAAATAATATTGACTCCACTACGCATCTCCTGGCTTGGCTTGGCATAGTTTTTTTTATACGTTGTTTTGGCAAGGTGTCTCAGCATCTTAACTTTCCCTTTTACCTCTGAATTCTTGTTGTGTTGTACAATGACTTGACTAGGCCATGGACACACGATACTAGATACTGGCTCTATATCTATTACCACGCTTTGGTTGAAATAGTTTAGCCATGAACTTAGTATTGAAATAATAAATAATGTTAGGTGGCGCATTAGACATATAAGGAGACATGGTGAGGAATGAAGACACATTTAGGTACACGTCACACTATTAATATTATATAGAACAGAGTGTGGGTGAGCAGGTGGTGTCAAGGTCATATACCCTCTTGTACCCTGCCCCCACCCCCCAGCATGACCTTGACCCCGCCACTGACCAACAAAGGCAGGAAATGCTTGAGGCGCGACCCTTGCCTTAGGGGATGTTGACCTCACTTTTAAACATGACCACACGCCATTGGGTTTGAATTGATAGGGTTTCGTAAATATAATCACAAAATAATCACCCACTACTCATGAATAAAGACTTAATATGCAGTGAAAGGCTTATATATTCTTTATGCGTAGTAAATGTAAAACTTCTGTGGCAATGATGATAAGTTTAGAACAAAGTGTGTCTGGCGTAGTACCATTGTTCCCTTCACCTTACAGATAACTTAACTACAGACACGGAAGCTAGATAATGCGTACCCACTTGACTGATAAAACACTATTATAACTATTCCACCATGACTAAGGTTATGTAATCGTTCATATATTACGTTGTTTTAAAAGAGACAAGGAGGGAGGGGAGGGGAGGGCAGCATCCTTGAGCACAGAAAATGGAAATAAAGTCAAATCACTGCATTGCGAGGGTGTCCTAAAACATTTTATAGGCCTATTCACCACCTCCCCTCCCCCCCACACCCTCCACTGCCCTCCCCCACCACACCAAGCTAAGGAGGACTGTTTGAATGTACTTTATGCATTCATTTATTTAGAGAAAATCATGACAGTACAATGACGTAAACGCACCTTGAACTTAACTACCTTTGCGCATGCGCCTGATCAGCTGTTACACTATAGAGGAGAAAACCTTCCCTTTCAAAATACGCTTTATTGACTCATTCCTTACGCACAGAGGATCAAATCATCTATTAAAACCAGACTAGAACACGTCTCCGCCAGGTAAAGCATCAGAACCTCATCTCACAACCCTGGAATCCTCTCTAAATAAAAGATGAACGAGTGGTCCTTATTTGTTTTCGTGTGCTTATTGTTGTTAAATTGAGAAGGATGAGGAAGACTAGAATAAAGGAGGCCCATATAGCGCGTAAATAGCGAGGCAGCAGTGTAATGAGGAGGACGGGAAGCTAGTACGAGGCGATCACTATGTTGGAGCTGGAGGTGTATCCTGAACAGTCGCTCAGCTCGGAAAAATGGGAGTTTGTTCTCGGTAAGTTAGGGGAAGTTAGGATAAATTGTTCACGACTTTGTCTCCAGGGATGAACAAGGGGATGTGAGGGGACGTGTCTCCTAACATTCTCTAGGGGTTTATAAAAATGTGATTCTTGTCCCTTGTGATACGTCTTAGTGTGATACTTGTGTGGTGTGTGTATTTTGTCTATCACACTCTTGTCCTTTCCTTGTTTGGGGGGTGTGTGTGTGTGTGGTGTGTGCTGGTGTGGTGTTCTGTACTAGTTATGTTAAGGTAATGGGTATAGTTATGTTCAGGGTGTGTGTGTTGGGTGTGTGTGGGTGTGATGTGGGTGTGGCCTTTGTTATACGTGGGTGTGTTTGAGGTGGTGTGTGTGTTGGTGTGGTGTTCTGTACTAGTTATGTTATGTTTAGGGTGTGTGTGTGGGTGTTAGGTGAGGTTATATGGGTGATAATGTATGTAACTTTTATATATGTGTTTATAGGGTATGTGTAATGTGTTTGTGTGTGTTGTAATTCATTGTTTTGGGATCATAAACAATTATTGGGATGTTGAATATATTTAAAACACTTATCATTATTATTACTACTACTATTATTATCAGATAGGTGGTGGTAGTAGTAGTAGTAGTAGTGGTGGTAGGGGGAGGAGGGGAGGAAAGTAGGGAAGGGAAGGAGTACATGTTAAAGTGTAGTGGGATGATGAGAGAGAGAGAGAGAGAGAGAGAGAGAGAGAGAGAGAGAGAGAGAGAGAGAGAGAGAGAGAGAGAGAGAGAGAGAGAGAGAGAGAGAGAGATCTATTGAACATACCTTTTATTAACGTAGAGTGGCAGCAAGGATGGTTTGGTCAAGCAGAGAATAGATAATCCCTGTTCTTCCTCTTTCCGTCCGTTGTTGTGGCGGCTGTAATGTTAGGTTGAGTTAGTATATTATAGTTGAATGTCTTGTGTAATGGTTGTGTATATATAAATCTTGTGTAATAGGTTTTGATTGGCAGCACATCAGTTTATTAAAGTATATATTATTGTTATGGAAAAGGTATCGGACAAAGTGAATACATTAGGTCATTGTATATAATAGTAAAAATATTTTGTCTTGTGTTGCTTTTAAATAAGTAAATATATATCAACCTAAATTTTAATGGTGGCAGGAACATTATAAGATTAATTTCCTCTCTAAATAATGACTTGACAAGACCTATGCTATGTTTTATAGTATTATAGTTTCCCATTTATAGTGTTTACATGCAAGTCTTCCATTCCAGTGAAGAGAAGAACACAAAAAACTATAATAATAATAATAATAGTTTCATGGAAAGTATTAACGACTGAAAACAAAACAAAATCAATATAGAATCATAACAAATACAATTAATTATCATAACAAAATATGTAGATTCATAAAATATAATACAATCCATTTACTACTAACACCTCCTTCACCTGTTTTCTTCCTTTTTCCTTTCTCTTCATTCCTCCTCCTTCACCTCTTCCTCCTCCTGGTCTCCTCCACAGGGATGCACTTCAGCCAGGCGGTGGCCATCATACAGCATCAGGTCGGCACCATTCGAGGGGTTCATGTACTGTACAGCGACACCGTAAGTACTCAACCCTAACCTGTATACATTTCCTTAGTACTCTATTATCTTGATTAAGTACTCACCCACACGTAATCTGTCTCCCTTTTTTTAAGTACTCAATTATCTTTAGTGAACTGGCAATTAAGTGGGATTTTTATAATAAAGTTTATACCCTTCGCCGGTTCTCCAATTGCATTACAAAAATATATATATATAAAAAACATAACCTGCCTCTGTGTGTGTGTGTGTGTGTGTGTGTGTGTGTGTATGTGTGTATGTGTGTGTGTGTGTGTGTGTGTGTGTGTGTGTGTGTGTGTGTTAAGTCCTGTGTGTTTATTATTTATGTTTGTGTGTGTTTTTCAGACCTCTCTGGAGACTGACCTAATCTTGAACCTGTCTCAAGATGGCATCCAGCTGTTCTTTGACCCTTTGTGCCAGCGTTTGAAGGTCATTGAAGTGTATAACATGAAGACTGTCAAACTAAAATACTGGTAAGGCTGCGTGTGTGTGTGTGTGTGTGTGTGTGTGTGTGTTAGTTAATATTGATATCCTTTCCTAATTCACAATATATTTCTTCACCTCCTTCCCTACATAACTTTTCCTTTCCTTCACCTAACTTGACCTGACCTATTTCCACCTTCCTTTGACCCGCAGCGGCATAACCTTCAGTTCCCCGGAGGTCATCCCGAGCATTGAGCAGATTGACCACTCGTTCGGCGCCACACATCCCGGCGTTTATGATTGGGAACGACAGATTCTAGCCATTAACTTTCCCGGCCTGTCCTTCTTCTTCTCAGTGGATCAGAAGTACCAGGTGAGTGAGTGAGTGAGTGTGTGTGTGTGTGTGTGTGTGTGTGTGTGTGTGTGTGTGTGTGTGTGTGTGTGTGTGTGTGTGTGTGTGTGGTTAGTTAAGGAAGATATAGTTATTATCATTATCATTATTATTATCATCAGGAATGCTTGGTCGGGTTAGTAGTCAATATAACATCACTATCCCTAAAAAAACAAACTATTTTCTCTCATACACAGTTTAAAAAAGTATAAAATTTCATTAAAAAATCACAAATAATTGGATAACAATCAAACGACTAACCCTACCGATGCTCCCTTAACAGCCCAGCCTCAACAAGGGGTTCAGCTCGTTACTGTTCCCAAGCGGTGCATCTCCCGTCGTGTCCAAGATGCTTATATACAGTGGAAACAACCCCAGCGACCCCAGGGCACCACCTCTACCCTCATCCTGCATCCATAACTTGATCCATCTTGACTCCCTGCTGGTACTGCGGGACATGGGAAGGACTAAGGGGTTACGCCTCAGCCTCTTCACTGATGATGGTAAGGCTCAGACCAGGAGGTTTAGGGTTAGGTTAGGTTAGGTTAGACCCTATACATGGGGTAGAAACGACTCGGAGCACATTAAAACATCGCTCGTCGGTATAAAGATTAATTTAGTTTCTCCCCCTACACCACCTCCCACCCCAGGCCGAGCGCGCCACCATGACTCCCGGCAGACCCTTACGCGCACCATACAGTTTGGTGCGTCGTGCCAGGAGGTGTCAATGGCCCTGGGCGCACCATCACGGGTCTTCTACAAGTCAGAGGACAAGATGAAGATACACAACGCACACGCAAGGAAGGCCACTACACGCTCAGACTTCTTCTTCAATTACTTCACTCTTGGCCTGGTGTGTGCGTGTGTGTGTGTGTGTGTGTATTCAATGTTTATTAATTAGAACATCATTGTAACCTGCATTCCTTCACCTCAAATTAACATCAATCAAAACATCAATCCACAATGGTCTCCCTTTCCCCCAGGACGTGTTGTTTGATGCCAAGACTCAGAGTGCCAAGAAGTTTGTCCTCCACACTAACTTCCCTGGCCACTATAACTTCAACATGTACCACCGCTGTGAGTTTGAACTGCCCCTCACAGTGCCACGCCAGCCCGAGGATGGCACTCAGCTTATTGACCTGCCATCCACTATCACGGTAAGACAAGGCACTCCCTTCCACTTCCACAAACTCTCTTCATGTGTGTTATTAATGTTGTTTTGTCATTTTCTAACTAGAGTGATAATTCCTTCCTTCCTTCCACTTCCTTTTTGGTTTCTCCTCCCTGTATTCCTTTCTCTTTTTGCTTCCATCATTCTTCTCTTTTGATCTCTTCCTTTCTTTATTTTTCTTTCCTCTAATCCTTTCTTTCTTCCTGTTTTCCTACCTTTCCTTCCTCCCTCTCTCCTGTCCTTCCCATCTCTTCTAATCTCTTCCAAATACACAATACTTACTAATCTAATCTGATCTAAACTCTCTAACGGATGCACAAACTAATTTTCTTTCAGTTAATATTCCTCTACTAAGCTTTATATATATATATAGTAATTAACAGGAAAACATAACCTAACCTAACGGAGACGAGTTTTGTATTCTGTTTTCTAAAGCATAAGTGTTTTAATTCAGTAGTAAATGTTTTGTTTTAATATTTATAGTCTTGCATGAGAATATTAGATTTTTTTTTCTTCTTTCTGGCCTACAATCTGTTATTTCAGTTTTTTTTTCCCTTCACAGATTGTTATTGAATGCTTAGTATTTAGTTATTACACATAGTTACTTAAGGTGCATGTCTTCACTTTACTTTAATATCAATGTTTTTCTAGTTTTTGAAGTTTTATTTTGCATCAGAGTTAGGTTAGCAAGCTTCTCGGTACAACTAGTTCAAACATTTTCACAAGGTAGAATAACTTTAACCTATAGCAACAATAACTTCCAAGTGAGCCGCATGAATAACTTAGTAGTGTTTAGATGACTTTGTTTTTATCTATCTCCAGCACTGAAAGCATGTTGTGAAAAGTTGTTAAAACGTTGTAGATTAATTATGAACTTATTAACTCTCGGCTTTACTCACTAATCTGTTGTGTCTAGGATGTGTAGAGGAGGCTGGTGTGTGTGTGTGTACGTGTGTGTACGTGTGTGTATGTGTGTGTGTGTGGCTGGCTGGAAGGAGGAGCGGATAAACATATTTCATCTTTTTATATCAAAGCGTATATACTATTAGATCATTAGTTATATTATAGAACATTCCTCCTCCTCGGCCTGCTTCCCACGCACTGTACGCACACACACACACACACACACACCGACCTTAACAATTCTCTCTTTTATTTATTATTTTCTAGCATCGCCTTTCTGATTGTTGTAAACTTTTATTTTCACGTTCTGTCCGGCTACATGCGGCGGCCGGACCTGGTTCTCCTGGCCCTGTGGTGACGATGGTAAGGGGAACACACACACACACACACACATGGCACACATACACACACACACACCTTGATTCTGCTTCATTAATCCGCATGTGTTTAAACTGTGTGTGTGTTTGGTCGGTTCTCTCGAAACACTCGGGTGATCCTATACTGTGTAGTTTTATATGGCTTTGTACGGCTTTTCTTGAGATCTTTTTATGCTATAGATTATTTTTTTTTATATATATGTGTGTGTGTGTGTGTGTGTGTGTGTGTGTGTGTGTGTGTGTGTGTGTGTGTGTGTGTGTGTAAAAAAATCTCCAAGGAAAGAGTGAGGATAAAATGATATAGAATAGTGTCTTTTTTTGAAGTTGAAAGTGTTAAATAATTAATATGGTTTGCTTATAGTCAACTAGAATGAACTGACATAAGACATATATATATAAATAGATGAGTAGAGGAAGTTAATATAGATTCCCTCAACAACCAAACAACCTGCAGTGAACTAATAATAATAATAATACTGGTTGTGAATAATAATGATATGCTGGGTTAGGAAGGTGGAGGAAAAGGTTAGAGAAGACACTGAGTAAAGATTGATCTCTTCTCCCTTATAAACACAACTCAAGGTAAGTCAACGGCAGCCAAGGAAATAGATCAATAGAAAATGTTACTGATGATTGAAAATATATAAATAAAAAATGTTATTGATGCTTGAAGAGACACAAGGAAAGGAAAGAGGACAGGGAGAGGCTGGAGAAATGAGGAAAGATTTGTTAAGTGAGAGAGAGAGAGAGAGAGAGAGAGAGAGAGAGAGAGAGAGAGAGAGAGAGAGGAGAGAGAGGAGAGAGAGAGAGAGAGTGCAGTATTGAGGTAGGTACAGTCACCTAGGTCATCACTATACAAGTTGTGTGTGTACATAGTGTGTGTTGGTGTTACAGGTACAGAGTGTCACCTTGTGGGACACCCTTGGCTCTAGGATCAAGCCTCGAGGACGGCCTGTGGTCCTCCATCGCTCCTCCTCCACTAACACCTCCAACCCTTTTGGCTCAACGTTTTGTTACGCATATCAAGACATTATATTTGAGGTGAGTTCAAACTTGAGGGTTTGAAAATGTGCATTGTTATTGGGCGTCATTTCATTTTGAAGTATTTTGAGAACATAAACGTAATATTGACATTAATTTATTTTATTTTGAAGTATTTTGAGAATATAAACGTAATATTGACATTAATTTATTTTATTTTGAAGTATTTTGAGAATATAAACGTAATATTGACACTAATTTATTTTATTTTGAAGTATTTTGAGAATATAAACGTAATATTGACATTAATTTATTTCATTTTGAAGTATTTTGAGAATATAAACGTAATATTAACACTACTTATTAAAGGTAATTCTTGTAACATTAACCTCTCCGCCCTTATTAGTTTCTACTTTTTATTCCCTTGACTTAGTTTTGTAAATGAATATGATCTTGACGCAGGTTTTGCATCATCAACTTTTAGGGTGAAAAAAAATAATCATACTAATCAAGATGGTGATAATAATAGTGACCATAATATCAACACTATTATTAGCACACCTTCTACCTTTCCCTCTCTAAGTTGAAACACTAATGTAGACTAATACAGATAGAGAATAATGAAATAATAATGATGAATACGGTAACGAGAGAATAACTGTTGTCTGACACCCTTCAGGTGATGGCTAATGGTCACATAGCCTCCGTCACCCTGTATGAGAGTGAGGAGGCAGCATAGTACTGGCTGTAACACTGGTACTGGCACCCACACTGGCACCACCACTACACAGGTGCCACACATCACCTGTCACCATGAACACCATCACGCCCATCTCACCCCACGTTCAAAACACACACACTCACACACACACACACACACACACACATACACATGTATACATCAAACACATACACTACCTAACTGTAAAAATACATACATATATCACTCTTAATCTCACCTCAGGAAAGTTGTTAATTTTTCTTGAGACAAACCCACACAAATGAGTTTTTACTACAATGTTTTACTCCTTTGAGACACACACAAGGCAAGGCAAGGCAAGGCAAGGCAAGGGCAAGGTTAGATTAGATTAGGTAAGGTAAGGCAAAGCAAGGTTAGATTTGAATTGATTAGGTAAGGTAAGGCATAGCAAGGTTAGATTTGATTTCATTAGGTAAGGTAAAACAAGGCAAGGCAAGGCAAGGCAAGGCAAGGCAAGGCAAGGCAAGGCAAGGCAAGGCAAGGGTGGCAGCTTTGGAGTGACAGACAGACACACAGACAGACACACACACACACACACACACACACAGAACAATATAACTTTGTTCAGGTTTCCGTTGAGGTGATTGGTGATGCTACAGAATGTACAAGACATCCAGGTGGATCAACACACATACACACACACACTTGAAGGCACACTTGAAGGGAACTGCCTCATCTCACAACACCAGGGAGTGCCAAGCCGGAGCAGGTGATGTGTGGCACTGAAGAGAGGAACAAACAGTGCCAGAGTGCCAGAGTGACAGTGAGGGTGTAGTGGGAGTGAAGTGGAGTGGTGTGGTGCCTCCAGTGACCCGGAGAACAGTTTGGCCGGCACTAGAGGGCACCGTTAAAGCCAGAAAGTTAGTTTGATGAACATTTACCGGCCTGGCTAATTGTTGTCTACCGCTCCACATTTACCAAGGCTTACCAAGGGTGGAGGGTATGTTTGTGTGCGGCTCAAGAGCAGGAGGTGGAGGGTGAGGGTGAGGTTGTGTTGTGTTGTGACAGTGTCCAATTCAACATGAAATATGAGTTGACGCAGACTTCAGTTTTAAAAGTTTGCCGATGGATGGGACTGTGGACTTGTGAGGTGATGGCTCCCTCCCTCCCTCCTCCTCCATCATTGGCTCCCTATACTAAGGAGCTGAATCCCTGCCTGAAGGAGTGTGTGTACAGCCTCACACTCACAACACACACACACACATACGCACACGGGGAGGAACACGACCGGACGGTGTGAGTTTTTACGATAAATTAAAGTCACGTTTTATGAGGTGTTTGAAATTATTTGTTGGATATATATTGAGAGTGTACGAGTGTATCACGTTTGTCTCAGCGACGCACACAGCACACAGCACCGGCCATGTTTGTTGTTGTGTTGTGAGGTTAGGTTAGGTTAGGTTGCAATGGTCCTTCCCTGTTGTGTTAAGGGGACGCAGCCATAATATCAAGGTGTGAGTGTGTGAGTGAGCCTTATTCTGTAGTTCAAAGAGTCTTGTTTGGTAGTTGAAAGACTCATCATCACCAACACACGCACAAACACACTTCATCATTGCTTATATTTAATGCCCAAATACTTTTTCCTTTGTTTAAGTGGGAGTTAAGATTCACTCCGGGCTTGTGGAAAGTGAAAATTAGCACCATTGTTGTTGTTCTGCATTACCCTAGGCCTACTGAGCAAGTGGTGTGGTGTCCCGTGCCGCACTCAACGGAACGAGAGGCAATATTTGGTGTTACCGAGTATGCAAACCACATATGTTGTATCAGAGTTGGCATAACGACCACCAATTATTAGTTTGTTTAGTTTTCCCTTAGTGTGTGTGTGGTGATCTTGGGTGATGCTTAAGGGCAAGGAGGGAGGGAGGGAGGGAGCATGTGTGTGTGTGTGTGTGTGTGGTGATGAGTGAGCAGGAGACAGCTTGTGAGGACTGGTTGAAGGAAGGGTAAGGTTAGTTAGCAGTGTACCTTGAGGAGGACTTGGAAGGTACAAGGAAGGAAGGTGGAAGGTTGCTTGGTCTGGCTTGCCGTGGCTTGTATGTGTAGTGTGTTTGCTGCTCCATTGCACTCCCTGGTTGTGTTTTCATTAGGTTTTATTAGTCAAGACTGAAGGAGTGTGGAATAGGATGGCAGGCAAAGCATAAACTGTTCTTTTTAGATTATTATAAGTTGTGTGTTATTTTGCTCATTGGTTCCAGCAGAGAGGATAGGGTATGTATGGCGAGACATTTATTAACCAAGATGACAGACAATCAACCTTATATTATATTACTGACCCTTACATTACTTAAACATTATGGATAAGCCCAAACTTGGATCTGGTTTTGTAATTTAAGTCAAAAGAGTTGAGTACGTCCCTCCAACAGCCCTCAACAGGTACATACATACACCACCACCACCACCACCACCACGAGAGAAAGATACCAGAGACTGAGGTGACAAAATGCATGCTGAGGAAGGTGGAGACAGAGTGAAGTTGTGAAGAAAATAAGTGTGTGTTTATCATAGGGAGGCAGGAATAGAGGAGTTAATAGTTATATACACCACCATTAAGGGAGCTACACTACACACTTACTGGGAAGAGGAACCGCAATCACTTCTTGGTCCTAGGTTAGGTTGTATGCGGCAAAAACCTGAAATATAAAAAAGCGTGTCAGTTAAATGATTAATTAGCCCGTCGCATCAGTCCACGCAACAGTTAGTCTCCCACAATGCACTGCGACACTTAACAGGAGTATTTTAGCGTAACATTAGACAAGAAACCGTAACATAACTTGTGCCGCTACTGAGGGTAGAGAAGACGACCTATCACGTTGACCCTCCTAATCCCCCCCCATCCCCCTTGAGGTCTTCCATCCCCACGTAGGAGGAAGTAGAGGAGGGGCTGCTCTGTTCCCCTGACCTGACCTGACCTGACCACCTAGAAGCAGTGCCAAGAGAGGATCCAATTCAATAGTTTAATAGTTGGTTGTTGAATTATTAGTGGTGTGTATATATGGTTTTTTTTTTTATTTAATTTTGATTGGTGGTAAAGGTGATAATTATTCTTTGTTGTTTTTGAAGTGAAGTGAATTAAAGGTGATTGCAATATTGTGTGTGTGAACCTGTGTTTTGTCACCAACCAAAACAAACAAAACAAAACAAAACAAACAACTAAACAACTAAACAATCACCCATTTTAGGGCTGCTGCATGACACTTTGTAATTGTTAAAAGTTAAAGTGTATTATTAAAAAGGAAGAAAAAAAAGGAGAAAAAAAAAGACAAGACAAAGCCAGAAAAAAAAACCCAAAACCAAAAAAGAAAATATAACAAAACAACCTCAAACTTGAACGAAAACCAAAAAAAATAAATAAATAAAAAAGATAAATAAACAAAATAAATAAAATAAAATAAATATAAAACATACATCCTCTATGTTTGTATAGTTCTAAGTTTCCAATAATGTCTTTCATATTTTCAAGCATTATAATACTTAAAAAAAAATATTAGGTTTATAATAGATTTTTAAAGCTGGGAATACATTATTATCTTGCTATTATGAACTGTGTGTGTGTGTGTGTGTGTGTGTGTGTGTGTGTTGGCCGAGGAGAGACCGATGAGGGTAGAGCAAACTCCCTTATACTCTCTCTCTCTCTCTCTCTCTCTCTCTCTCTCTCTCTCTCTCTCTCTCTCTCTCTCTCTCTCTCTCTCTCTCTCTCTCTCTCTCTCTCTCTCTCTCTCTCTCTCTCTCTCTCTCTGATACCTTGAGTGAGTCCATAGAAAAAAAATTAACTGAACCGAACTTTTTTTTCTTCCTCCTTTCTACTCTCGTTCCTCGTCTTCCTCACCCGCTGTGTGTGTGTGTGTGTGTGTGTGTGTGTGTGTGTGTGTGTGTGTGTCAATCCTTTCAAACATCACCAAGTTTTGTATCATTGGTGTTCTAATCAATCAACCATTTATATAAGTTTGGTTTTGGTGATCATTTAGCAAGTTTTCATGTATTTATTTGCTTTTTAATCTGCGTGTACGTACGTGTGTGTGTGTGTGTGTGTGTGTGTGTGTGTGTGTGTGTGTGTGTGTGTGTGTGTGTGTGTGTGTGTGTAAAGGAATTTCAACATGTATTTTTTTACCTGCCTGATATATATAAAGTAGTCTACCTTGGAGTGACATTTTATTTCTAGCCAGCGACGGATTGATTCATTTGTATAATTCCTGAGTCCTTGTTTGTAATGGGACTCCGGCCGTCTGTCTGTCTGTCTGTCATTGTAATCAGAGGTTGTGTGGGTGAAGGCTGAAGGGAAGGGAAGGGAAGGGAAGGGAAAGGAGGGAAGGTGTAGAGGAGTGATATGTAGCTAACTTTCTCTCCCTAACCTCATCCTACACTTGACTACAGCAGTGAGAAGGCATCAGTGTGTGTATGTGTGTGTATGTGTGTGTGTGTGTGTATATGTGTGTGTGCATTAGGGTCATTGCCACTGTGCTGTAATCGGGTTGCCATGCCATAGTAGTAGCCGAGCGGTGGTTAGTGTGTTTCTTTGATGATGATGATGATGATGATGATGATGATGATGATGATGATGATGATGATGATGATGATGATGATGATGATGATGATAGCTCCATAAAAAAGTATATATAAAGATCTCATAAAAACCAAAAAAAGATGCTTATTTTTAAGGATCATCAGGTAATTAATTAGTTGGGTTTTTTTCTCCTCTATTGATTACTAAATTGCTACGGTAAGCAATATTTTACTAACTGTTTGTTACCCAAGTATATTCACACTTTGCTTTGTGTGCGTGTGTGTGTTTATATATGCACATGTGTATGCTAGAGAGAGAGAAAGAGAAAGAGAGAGAGTTATGTGCATTTGATAGATATTCGTGTGTTGACAGATTTCACACTGACCCAGTTAATAATACGACAGCTTGTGTCTGTACATACATAACCCACGTGTGTGTATGTGTGTGTGTGTGTGTGTGTGTGTGTGTGTGTGTGTGTGTGTGTGTGTGTGTGTGTGTTCAATGCTCACACACAAGGGTACACACACACACCCACACTTGTATACTGTAGGTGAACCATTACCCCCACCCAGGCTCACCGCATCCCTCCCCCAGACCCGCCCCCAACCAGCACACACCTGCCCGTGAGTGTGGTGGGGCCTCGCGTTAATCTATTGTGATTTTTGTCTCGTCTCCAAACACTTGTAAATCTTGATGGCGGGTTTAACGGAACATTTTAGTGGCCTTAAGCATATCAGTCACAGTTACAAATATTACTTGACATGGGCTGCTGCCGGGTCACCTCTTGGCCCTGAACCCCGGCCAGCCCTGTCACTCTAATGAACAGAACACAGAACGGACGGTAACTCTAATGACGTGATAACTGTTATGAGTACGTGGTTATCATTGTTTCACCTTAACGACTGCGGTTGTTCTGTCCGTTCTGCAATGCATATTATTCCTGTTCCCTTTGTGTTGAAGCAGGATTGGAGAGTTTCTGAACAATTGTTATTTCCTTGTTGTCATTGCATTGTTTGAGGTTTGCGGAGGTTTGATAATGGCAGTTTGAAATCTTTCCTTTTTACAGAGGCTCGTGACAAGCATGTATGTACTTAAGATTCAATCATGTGCGTTTTCACCAAGTTCACCTGTGTGTGTACTGTATATGTGTGTGTGTGTGTGAGAGAGAGAATGTGTGTGTGTCACTATTAAAACTACATGTATTACCAAACCCTTTATCTGACGAGCCGTTTGTAAACATTAAGCTTGAAGGAATGAGAGGGAACATTACACGATAAATCACTAACAGCTTGTGATCTCTCCCTCTCTCCCTCCCTCCTTCCCTCCCTTCCTTTCATCTCCATAAACAACACAAGTAATAATTATGATTCTTTCCGGAGCATTACGAGAAAGACAAAGAGGAGGGAAGACAATTATAGATCTACTTTATTTATTGTTAATTACTTTAGAAGCCTAGCGAGAGTAAGCTTGAAGGAGTACAGACACCTGTGAATAATTACCACCTGAGCTTGTGTATGTATGTATGTGTGTGTACATGTGTGTGTGTGTTTTGTATTGTGTGTAGGAAGCAGCATGGTTATTAGACAGCCTTCAGTGGAATAATTATTTTTTTACATATTCTCCTGTGCCCTGATTGTGTGTGTCTGTCTCTCTCCTGACTGTCAGAAGGATGTAGTGTAGCCATTCTGAAGTCTGTGTTTGTGTTCTTGAGGCAAATAATTAATTCACGTCTTCCACCAAACAAGATAAAGACGTGTGTTCAGAATCTTTGTCCGATTCGCTCCTCGTTTTTTTGTATATTAGTTAGATTTTTTTATATTATCTATGATCTAATTTTCTCGTTGCGTCAGAATATATTCCGTCTGTCTATTTCTTTTTTTTTTTTTACCGTTGCGCAGGCTAGCCGTCGGTGTCACTCTAGATAAGGCTTGTGTAGACTAACCTAACCTAACCTAACCTAACCTAACTGTAAAGAGTTGTAAGTGTGTGTAAGATGTAGGTGTTCAAACAGAGAAGTACAACCTAGCACACCGCAGACGTTCGTACAGAGAACACTTATCTCTATACGGTAAACCTGTATTATTATCTGAGGTCCCAGGTTCACTATCAATAATCCGGTTCCATCAGTTTTCCGGCATGAATTTCAGAGAGCAGTTTCAAATTTCCAGAGTTGGCGCATCACTGTACCCAGAATTAATGCCGGATTATTGATAGTTAACCTGTATTAGGAGTGAAGGAGGTGGTTGGGTTAACGCGTACACAGGCCAAGCTTAGCTATTCACCTGCTGTACACCCACTCTGTGCCATTCTTATCTAGTGTCTGTGTACGGTTAAACAGGACAAGGTTAGGTTCATCAATGGTCTTCATACGGTCAAGGAAAATGTTAAGTTCACGCCTTATGGTTGGGTTGAATTACGTTTGTGTTGTGGTGTGCGGCTCTCTCTCACTTTTCAATTACTTATGATGATGTTTGAGGTGTTGTATGTATGTGTGTTTAAGGTGTTATGTGTATACTCTCATAACATACAATTGTCATTCCTCTCATCATACAACTAAATGGAACAGCGATGGAAATATAACTAAAAGGTTGATGGTAAATTTCCTCGGCCAGACTGTGCTTTCGGCAATGTGTTCTGGTATCTATTCCTCCACCTTTTTTCTTTCTTCTCTTCTTCTCTCTCTCATTCCTTCCTATTCCTCTTCCTTTTCTTTTCTCCCATTCCTTTCCTCTTCCTCCTCTTCTCTTCTTTTCTCTCCCATTCCTAATAATTCCCTCTTTTTTTCCTTTCCTTCCTTCTCCTTTTCCTTTCCCCATCTTTCTTTTCCCTCCTCATGTGGGCGGAATAATAAATAGCTTTGAGACGCGTAACCTTGAGTCTTACGAGTGAATGGCTGACTCTGTGCCGTGTGCCGAGACAACACTTCCCAGCTTAGAATGACGTCAGGTGTTTAGATGGCGGGCAAAGATAGTTTTTTATACCGGCTGATGTTTTGATTTAGCTTTAGGTAGACTTTTTACCTTACCACTCAGACTCAAGGGAGAGGAAGGAGGAGGAAGGGAAGGAAGGGAGGCTTACTTAGATGGAAGGTTGAATAGGTGAAGGGAAGGGAAGGATTGTGAAGTGTGCTTTGGTATTGATATTAAGAAAAAAACAAGCTACAAACAAACAGTGTGTGGTGGTGTTTTTTTTTTTTTGTATGTGTGTGTGTGTGTGTGTAACTTAGAAAATACCTTACTTTAATGGGGCAATATTATCTTCTATTATTACTATTATTATTACTGAGTTTTAAGAGGTATTGGATGTGCCTGAGTGTGTCTTCTTACTAATAATATAGATGTTAGAGAGAGAGAGAGAGAGAGAGAGAGAGAGAGATTAATTAAGGTGTATATGGTTAATTAACATGTATTCTTGCCTGCATTGGGCTACAGAACAGGTCATTAGTGTGGTGTGTTCTGCATGTTAGTGTGTACACGTAACACCTTCCAACAAGACGGATGGGAAGGACAACACCCGAGAGAATCTTTCATAAATTGGGGAAACTTATTTGTATGTTCATAAATCTGTATATTTACCCAGCAATAAGTTGAGTTCTGTTGATATCATTATTATTTTTTCTTTTTTTTTGCCAAATATATTTCCTGAATCTGTATTATGATATTGAATTATTATTATTATTATTCTTATTCTTGATCTACATACAGCTGACTTTTTGAATGTGATAGTATACTGTAACTTGACAAATGGTTGGATGGAAACTATTTTTTTATATGATCAAAGTGAGAGTGAAATGCTTTGACTTTTTAATCTTTGTCATTGTTGAAATACTATAGAATTAAATGAGTTGTATAAAAAAAAAAAAAAAGTTTTTCATGTAGCAGGTAGCAGGCTCTTATCATGTATAATACTGTTAAAATGCTACTCAATTCCCTTGCATTTCCCCTGTATTATAAACTTCACCAAGGGATTAGATTCCGTAACTCAACACATTGTAACATCACCTCCCATAATAATCATGAACCATCATACATATGTACATTTTTTTGTTGTTCTTCGTATGACTTCCTACATTTCATACAGCATCAAGTTCTGATCCTTCAATATAATATCACCTTCTTTGATGACTTTGTTTGACACTAATGAAATTGTGATTTTCACCATGCAAAGCAAATGAAAATATACAGATAATAATCTCTATTCTATTATTCACACCCAACATACACAGAAGAAAAACTGGCTATCATAATGTTGCTATAGTGTATTATTGGTGTTAAAAGATTGTATTCATATTAGAAAGCTAGCTAATTAATTGCAGTTTCAAAATAGTTTCATATAATTATTAGTCTATTATCATCATTAGTAATAAAAGTTTGGTAAAAATTATCAATATTTAACATATGTATATTCTTACTCCTTGATGTTAGTACCCACACTACTGATGACTGTCCCAATCCACGTACATGGGCTGAAATAAGGCCACAAATACGTACATGGGCTGAAATAAGGCCACACACACGTACACAGGCTGAAATTAGGTTACACACGTACGTATACAGATTAAAATTAGGTTAAACAAACGTACACGAAATAAAATGAGGTTACACGTACACAAGCTGAAATTAGGTTAAACATGCGTACATGGGCTGAAATAAGGCCACACACGTACACAAGCTGAAATAAGGTTAGACATGTACACAAAATAAAATAAGCTTACACACACACACGTACACAAGCTGAAAATAGATTAGACACACGTACACGAAATAAAATAAGCTTATACACACACGTACACAAGCTGAAATAGTCCTGCACACACACACACACACACACACATGTACACAGCAATCCACGTACATAACACCACCAACCACCCTTACCTAAGCTAACCTAGTATAAGGTCAACACATAAGAATATAAGGAAGCTACAAAAGGCCCGGAGGCGTGCACTAGGTAGTTCCTGTTAATCCTATCCCCCTTATTACCTACACCCACCTCTCATCCCCATCCATGAAGTCGTCTAGTCTTCTCTTAAAACTCCCTATTGTCTGTGCACTAACTACCTGCTTATCTTTTACCTTAATTGTATACAGCGTGTCTCCGAGTGTTGGAAGGCCTTATAAATGGTTGCTTCACTCTTGTCCTAGTGTTTAATAGTAGCTTGAAGGCACTAAGTACACCCACACTACATTTTCTTCCCCAGTTAAATGGGATGACGTAGGGAAGAATTATTAGGAACTGTTATTAGCTCAGTAGAAATTAAGTCAAGCTCCTTTTAAAATTATAATGGAAATAATATCTACTTTAAACACAGCTAAAGTTATGGATATTGTTTCTGGTTGTTAAGTATTAAAATTATTACGCATTGTGATTCGCCGAGTTGATATAGGAGAAACAATATAGTTATTTTCGTTATGAAATGATGATGATAATAATAATACACTTAAATATACAATAAAATGTATCAGTATTCTTTCACAGTCAAGAATAAAAACTGAACACTACCTTTCTAACATCTTGGCTGGACTAGATGTGTTAGGACGAACTGAATAAGGTTTTAATACACTATGGTAATGCGTAATGCAAGTTTTACTCTCATATAACCAAGTAGAGAATTTTCAACATAAATCAGAGTCTGGGGCAAGTGTTAATCTAATTAACTCTAAACTCGAATATACATTTATACGTTTTCGTATTATTGTTTTTTTCCCTATGTCATGAATTTAAGCCAATATGTCTCTTATCATGAATGTGTGAGGCTTATTTGAACCGTTTCTCACTTCCAAAGTTGCCTTCAAACCACCACCACCACCACCGACACCGCCATTTTTAATTTCCTCGTTCACCTTTTGACTTTCTATGCGATTTTCTATCTTTTTTGACCTCATTAATGATTCACTTGCCCTGGTATCAATTTCTGGTATTATCACATGTTTCCTACCTTCTCTGCCTCCGTGATGATGGTGTGGGTGGTGTGTTTCCAAGTATGGCGTAATTGTGATGAGTTCCCAAAGGCTGCTTGAGCCGTGTTCCTGCTCCACCAACGTGTTCCTGGAGGGGCAGAATGAGAGTGTGTCCTCACCTTCTTCTATGTGGAGGTTGTGGCTCCTTATATCACCCTCACAACCTTCCTTCATCAGGTCTCGCCTCTCAGGTCCTGCTGGAGAAGGCGGTAACAGTAGCGGTGACGTTGGCGGTACTTTGTCCGTCTTCACCCGCCTTGCTACTTGATTTCCCGCGACTTTTGTCCAATCAGAATGTAGTGGATTACCATTGGTTTTCATTGCTTTTATGTCATGACTTTGGTTAACAGGTGACTTTGGGGTTGGTATGAGCCTGTTATGTTGTTGTAATTTCTCTAGGGACTCAGGGTGTGTGTGTGAGCTGGTCCTTACAGGTACAGCTTCCCCAGGACTACAACACACTCTCTCAACACCATATTCAGGAAAGATAACTTCATCTTCTGCTCCCACATCCTTCTCGACACTAATTGACTCTTTCTCGCTTCCTGTGTTTCTCTGTATCTTGCACCGCTTGATTTTTAAACATATACGAGGCTTTGGGTTGGAATTAACGGGGGATTGTCTGTGAGCGTCGGTTGAGGCAGAGGTGTGGCATGAACACGAACTAATATTGTCCTCTCTAGGCAAGTCTGAAGTGGATGACGACACAGGAACGACAGATGGCAAGGACAGTGCATTAGGACACTCTGATAAGCCTACCTTCTTCCTACTCGGGGTGATGTAGGGCCTGAAGGCAAGTGTATCAGCGATGGACCCACGGGTGACGCCACTCACAGTTGATGCCACTCTAACCTCCGATCTTAATGGCGGGAGGTCTGGGAGGCACGGGCCGTCCTGCCTTGGAACGGTTTTACGCGGACTTCCTATTAAACTGACATCCTGGAACGTTAATGGAGAGGAGTGGGTGGTAAGGTGGAGGCGGTGGCTTGCATGAGGAATAAGAAGTGAAGGAGAATCTGCGTTGTCCATTTCAAAGGTGTATTGAGACTGGCTGGGTAGCGGGAGAGGGTAGGTGTTTCCGAGTGGAAGTTTTGGGAATCTAAACGGATAGGAAGACTGCAGGATACTGTGAACACTAGGAGGTGGATGAACACCTTTGGTGTTGAGGGCAGTGTGTGAGGGGTCACTGGTTCTCTCCACGCATCCTGCACCACCTCCCACAATGGTGTCAAGTTTTATCGGAGAGAGTGGGAGCGGGTGAAGTCGGGCGCTTAGGAAATCCAGTCTGTTATCTGCATATTGAGGTGTTGTTGAGGTGAGGGCAGCACTCAGGCCTCCTTCGGCAGCCACTAAATGTTCCCCTGTCCACGGCTGGCCGCTGCTACTACTGGGAAGGTGACGCAAGTAGGGAGGAGACGGACCAGCGGCGACATCAGTAGTAGAGGTTACAAAGTCACTGCTGCCCACCGCCACTTCACGCGCCGGGGAGTGTGCAGCTGCTGTAGGGAAGCGCGCTGGCGGCGGGGTGTTGGGGAGGCAGGAAAGAGGCATGGCTGGGGGCGGAAAGGAGTCTGGAGAGCCACTGGAGACAGGAGGAGACACACACGGCAGGTCAGACGTGAGAAGAGGAAGGTTTTCATCAGGAATACCTCGTCCTTGAGGGAGGTGAGGGTGTGTGGCGCGTAGGATGCGGTTGATGGAGGAGATGGAAGGCAGGTGCGCGTGAGGACAGATGCCGTCCCGTGCCAGCCTGGATCGAATCTCCCAGGCGAACATAGCAGGGTTGTGCCGCTTGTACTGCCTGATGGTGGCTACGACGGCGGGGGTGGAAACACGGGGTTTGCTGCCTCCTGAAGAACAAAACCACGGACAGTCACGGGAACCAAGGGAAGGGAAGGGAAAGGAAGGGAAGGGTTTAATTGAGCGGGGAAAAAAAGGGGTTGAAGGAAGAGAAGAGACAAAAAAGACAAAGGTAAGATATAGTACATCACTATTTAACACACACACACACACACACACACACCTATAGCGCCAGGCAGGATGGATCCCGTCTCAGCAAACCGAGCCAGAATCTTGGACACACACCCGTGAGACACCAGCAAGTGCCTGGAGATGTCACAAGGGCGATACCCGAGGAGCGCTAACTGCAGGATACGCCAGCGGGTGACGGCGGGCAGCGGGCGGCCGTTGGCGTAGTGTCCACCTAGCTGATTCACGCCGCATCGACCCCCTGACGAAGGCGTAGCAGAAGGAGGAGGAGGAAAAGTGTTTATATTATTATTATTGTTATTATCATTATCATTATTATTGTTATTATTATTATTATTATTATTGTCATTATTATCATTATCCTTATTATTATTAGTAGTAGTAATAATATAAAAATTCTTACTTCTCGAGGACATAATATAGTAGATTATAACACACAACTTGTCACACGTTCACAACACGTTCACCACACACTTATGACCCCGTGACCTCTATTGACTTGACCGCTGTATGCAAGGAAGGTCACACTCGGGTAACAAACACACACTGATGCAATTGATGCTATGACCTTCCTCTCGTTATATCAAAGGAGAGATGGTAGGTCAGGTAAGGTGAGGTCAGGTTAGGTCAGTGGTTGGCAGTGAGATAGAGAGAATGTCACCTCGTCTCTCTCTTTTATATCTCCAGTGCCAGTTTTTTGTCTCTTTCCCTCCTTCTTGTCTCTCCCCCTCCTCCTCCTCCTCCTCCCTGCCATCGTCTTTGCATCCCTCCCTGATTCCTGAACTGTTTTCCTCCCTCTCCTCCTCCTCCCTCTCCTCCTTCCTCTCCTCCTCCCTCTCCTCTATCCTCCTTCCCCCTACCTCCTCCTCCATGTCATCTTTACTTGATTTTCCTCCTCCTCCCCCTCCTCCTCCTCCTCCTCCTCCTCTCCCTCCCTCCCCTCGTCACCCTCACTATTGGAACCCTGACACAGATGCAAACAAACAAACAAATAAACAAATAAACAAACAAACCGATACCTTGAAGAATAGATAAACCAAATAATATTCATTATTATTATATCATAAGGTTCTGATGCTTTCGGCGATGGAACGGTTAACTCAGTCCTCTCTCTCTCTCTCTCTCTCTCTCTCTCTCTCTCTCTCTCTCTCTCTCTCTCTCTCTCTCTCTCTCTCTCTCTCTCTCTCTCTGTGTCCACTTTTCCGCTTCACCAACACGCAAGTCGATCGTCTTCTGTCTGTTGTCACTCGGCAGGGGGTGGGGGTGGAGGAGGAGGAGGAGGAAGATGATACGGGCTGAAGGCAGGGAAGGGAAGGGAAGGGGAGGGATGAAGGAGAAGAAAGATGGTAAGGAGATTATCATTGTTATTATTATTATTATTATTATTGTTGTTATTTTTTTGTCCTGTGCTAATAAAATATGGCGAACCTTTATACCTCTCTCTCTCTCTCTCTCTCTCTCTCTCTCTCTCTCTCCTCTCTCTCTCTCTCTCTCTTGCACCTCACGTAGGAAAGCGTCCTACAAGATTCCCTTGATCGAGGAAGGAATTTTTCCCTCCCTTCCTCCATCCTTGCCCTCCTTCCCCTCCCTCCCTCCATCTCTCCATCTCTCCTCATAATCTATCAATGGAGGAAATCTGTGATAAGTCTTACAAAGTTGGTGAGGCAAAATAATCATCTTGGGGAGAGTAACATCCGATTCCTCACACACGCACCAAACTAACCTTAAACTAATACAAAAAAAACCAGATAAAACACAACTCAACTATAACCCAAAACATGATAAAACATTAATACAACCTAATGATAAGTGCTAAGTAAGTAAAAGAGGATTATAAAGTGATAGGGAGTGAGTTTAACTCGAAGTCATAGCCGGAGATAAGGATACGAACACGGTGGAACGATTATGGCCGCCGAGACTGACTTTTGGCGGGAAAGTGGACAGTCGGTGGAGTTTTCTCGGGAGACGATGCGTGTACCAACGGCAAACAACCCACATTGGACGAATTATCTGCCAGCGCGACTTGAATATTTGAGTTTGTGAGCAGAGGGGCGGGCGGCGCACACACACACACACACACACACATACACACACACACACTATAGGGAAGGCCGAGACGTACACACCAACACTGCCTCGTTTTCCCCTATCGCTCCTCCGGGAGGAAGAGCACGGGCTGACTAAGAGCCCGTCAGTGTATATACATTATGGTTAGGGTTTCTATCGAGGTAGTTTGTGCAGATGTCGAGCAGCGCTGCTAGAGGTGAAGAGGCGACCACCCGTGCAGCCTGCTCGTACTCGGGATCAGGGGACTCGGCAACCCGGGAACGTAGTCTGCAGGTAACTGCCTCGTCAATATTACAATTTTGAAAGCGAGAAAACAAAGAAAAAATAAGACAAATAAAATAAAAATGAGTGAACGGCTCAAATATCTTTATAAAACACATACACCCACATCAAAAATAATCAACAAATAATGAAATAATAGAGTTTGAAACCCTAAACAACTGAACCACCAATGCTAACTACCACTAACAAGGCCGAACCCTAATTAACCTTCGAAATTGTAAACTATTCTAAAACAATAATGCCAAATGTAACACCAAATCCAATCTTTCAACATTTTTTTTTATCAATACATAATCACAACACAGTAAGGTCGGCAGGGAGTGTTTTAAGGGTGTTACAGGGTGTTAGGAGGGTGTGGCTTGGTGGCAGGGTGAGGTGGAAGGCTGTGGCAGGGTGATGTGGCAAGGTGGTAGCAGGGTGAGGCCGGAAAAGGTCGGGAAAAGGCAGTATTTGTTAAGAAGTAATTGAGTGTGGAGCAGTGTGTGTCTCTTTCTCACTTTCTCTATTGCTTTCTCTATTATTCTCTCTCTTTCTCGTCATCTCAAAGCTGCTGTTGAAAGAGTAAGTTAGTTTGTATTTGTTTTGTTTAATTTTTTTTCTTTCTATTTTGTTTGTGTGTGCTTTTTTCATCCATATTTTCACTTCTATGTTAATCCTGCTACTACTACTGCTACTACTACTTCTACTACTACTACTACTACTACTACTACTACTACTACTACTACTACTACTACTACTTACCCGTGTGTGTGTAGGGGGGGGGGCGGTGTGGCCTGGTAACAGCAGTGGTCAGACTTATATAATACAAGAATACTACAACTGTATTTTCTGTGTTTAGGGACGGAGAGAGTGGGAGACAGAAGACCGGTATATATAGATAGATAAATAAACCCTTACTACTACTAATGATGATGATAATGATGATAATAATAGTAATGATGTTGAAAATAATAATAATGTCACCTCTTAAAGTAGAAATAAAAAAAAATAAAAACGAACGAAATTGATTGGATCGAGTTTTCAAAGTCTTATGAATCTTTGGTTCAGGTTTGTTTACAGGGCGAGAGACAGGTAGTTCCCAGGTGCGCGCACACACACACAGGTGCATACACACACGTACACAGACGTCATGGAGCAGCCCATGGACGTGGAGGACCCCCAGGAGGACCCCCAGGTGCCCCTAGGAGAGGACCTCGCCTCCCTAGACCCCATGGTGAGAGAGATAGCACTAAGTGAAAACAAAGGATTAGCACAGTAATTATGACTTTATGGAAATGTTACATATATATCACAAATAGAAAAATAAGAATGGCAGCTAAAAAAAAAATAGAAATCGTAATAATTGTGAGTATGAGCATATTAGAAAAAAAAAAAATCATCACACCACCTGCATCACTTAACATTGCGCATCCCTGCCTGCTTCTGCGCCTTCAGGAGTTTGGTTACGACAAAAATACCCGAAGGTCCTCGTTAGGGGCAGACTCGGTGTTGGATCAGGACTTCTACGAGGAAGGACCTGATGTGGAGGGTGCAGTATCCTTAACGCCCCTAGAGACAGTGTTAGGCTTGCAATATGCTGACGACATCTTCGCCAACAGGAGAGATGCTGAGAAACACTACCACGTTGATAACTGTATGGCAGACCAGCCTCAGGTACGTTGGTTTACTTTAGTCATCCTTAAAAAATGTGTCATTCATGGTATTCTCAAATGGATTTATTTTGTTAAGATTTTTGTATAGGTTGTTGTATGCTGTTGTTTGGTAGTTAAACGAGGCAGTTAGGTCATGTGAGCTAGTTATTCGTGTTCTGTTAATTGAGGTTAGAATCACAAGTTAGTATACCAATCGTAGGCCTTAAGATAAGACGACGAATTTGTTGCGATTTGATTTTGTTTTTATCAAGTATTCCACAAAAATGACAGCTATTATACTTTCTCACCTATATAATAACTTCAGATTTTAGATTTTACAATAAGAGGCATCAATTTCACTCACAAGGATAAAAATAATTCATACAACCACCTCGTATTGACATTTCTCATAAACCTAACCTTACCTTACCTTCCCCCCCCTTCCCCTCCCTTCCCCTCACCAGGTAACCGAACATATGAGATGCACATTGATCCACTGGCTTATTAAGGTGAATCAACAACTACAGTTTGGATCCGAAACTCTGTTCGTATCAGTGGGTCTTTGTGATAGATTTCTCGCCACTACACCGCTGGCCCAAGACTGTCTGCAGCTGCTCGGCCTCTGTTCCCTCCTGCTGGCTGCGAAGATGGTGAGCAGAGGGAAGGAGAGGGAAAGAGAGGGAGGTAGAGATGGAGGTAGAGATGGTGAAATAGTGATGAGAGGGAAGGAGAAGGAGGTAAAGATGGTGAAATAGTGATGAGAGAGATATAAAGAGTGTGAAATAATAGTGTCATGTTCCACGCCTGCAGGAGGAGAGTGTGTTGCCCAGAGTGAGTGCGTTGGCAGGCATCTGTGGCGGTAATTACAAGTATCACCACATTAGGAGGATGGAAGTGCTGCTCCTGTCCAAGTTGGAGTGAGTGTGTTGTGTGGGTGACGGAGGGGGAGGGAGGGAAGGAGAAGGAGGGAGAGGAAGGAAAAGGGAGGGTGAGGGAGACGGAGGGAGAGAGGCAGGAAGGACTATTAATATTGGTGTAACTATAGAGTGATGGAGGGAGAGGGAGATATATTATTTGGCTGGAAAAAGATGGAATGATGGAATTTGGCGGGAAAAAGATGGACAATTTGAGCGGGAAAAAGATGCATCATTTAGCGGGGGGAAAAAAAGATGAAATCAGTTAAAATGTGTTTAAAGTGGTTTTGTTTGTTTGTTTGTTTGTTTGTGTGTAGTATAGTATGTGTGAGTCTATACCTTCTGCTTCGCCTGCTTCAGGTTTGAACTGTACTGCCCGACCAGCTGGTACTTCCTCAACCACTTGGCTCTGAAGGCGGCGCAGCTGGGCACGATGGACAGGTGGTAGTAGTAGTAGTAGTAGTAATAGTAGTAGTAGTAGTAGTAATAGTAATAGTAGTAGTAGTAGTAGTAGTAGTAGTAGTAGTAGTAGTAGTAGTAGTAGTAGTAGTAGTAGTAATAGTAATAGTAATAGTAATAGTAATAGTAGTAGTAATAGTAATAGTAGTAGTAGTAGTAGTAGTAGTAGTAGTAGTAGTAGTAGTAGTAGTAGTATAAACTCGACTGTGTTGTCACTACATATCCTTATAACAGTTTCCTCCAATTAAAACATGTATATAATCACTCTTAACCAATCATTGACGACCTTTACTTATCATCAACCAATCACAGCCCTTCTTAACCAACGGCCTGTGCTCTTAGCCAATGAGAACAGCCTGTAATGAGCGTCCTCCAATCAGACGCGTGCTAGGGGTGGCGCGGTACGTGGCTGAAACATGTCTTGGGAGCTACAAGGTCATCCAACACAGGTCAAGCGTACAGGCAGCGGCGGCCCTTATGTCTGCCCTCACCCTGCTGCCCTCCCCTGACCTCTCTGCCTCCCTGCATAACCTGTAAGTATATATATGTGTGTGTGTGTGTGTGGTATGTTTATCTGTGTTCTTATCTATCTGTGTATCTGTTTACCTGTTAATCTATCTCTCTGTCTTTCTGTGTGTGTGTGTAGGTTGTGTGAGGTGTACACGAGTGTCGAGCAGCGGGACATTCGCTTCTGTGCTTCGCTAATGAATCGTTACATGAAGCCTTTCCTCGACCCTCTCACGCTGGACCATCCCAACGCCCACGCCCATGACCATACCACCGCACACGCCCATGACCATACCACCGCACACGCCCATGACTACCCAACACACGCCCACGACCATCCTAACACACACGGCCATGATTCCCCACGCACCCATTACCACCCACACGCCCATGACTATCCAACACACACACCTGAACCTCCAACACATGCCCATGACTCCCCAACACACGCCCATGACTCCCCAACACATACCCATTCCCCTCCACTAAGCCCTATGCCCTCAACACCACTACAGTACGACTCCAAGGATTCAAGGGCGTGTCTGGGTGAAGGAAAGGGTGAAGGAAGTGGTGGTGGTGGTGGTGGTGGTGGTGATGGTGGTGGTGGTGATGATGGTGGTGGTAGTAATATGTAAGGTTGCTTTTTGTTTAGTTTTTTCTTTTTTTCTTTTTTTTTTGTCTGGTGACCCACACGAATATTTACTGTGTTGGACGGTGGCTCTCCGACGATGGTGTGGCCGAGGACGAGGAGGAGCTGGAGGAGGAGGTGGTGTAGGAGGAGGTGCTGTAGGAGGAGGAGGTGGTGGAGGAGGTGGTAGAGGAGAATTTAATTTAATTTCGAAGTTCTATTAAATTTTCTAATATGATTAAATTATAGTTTATTTTTCGTTCATATTTTCATAGAGAGAAGAATATAAGTTAATAATTGAATGTTTGTTAAGGTATAATATATATTTGTTAGATTATTTATAGAAACATTAGAATGGCATTAATATATTCTAGGTAGTCCAATTCATAGATGTTTAATTAAGGGAAGTTAGAATAACGAAAGGAGGAAGAGAGAGAAAGGAAGATAAGAATAATAATAATAATAATGTATTTTATAGAGACTCATTATCTATTTATACATATTATATTATAGGTTAAATGTATTGGTGAATTGAAATATATATTGTGTATGTTGTTATATATAGATGAACTGTTTATAGTTAAGAAGTATAATATTATGAATTTGTTATCTATAAGATTAGGTTAGGTTAGGTTAGGTTAGGTTAGGTGTTAGGTTAGGTTAGGCTAGGCTAGGCTAGGCTAGGCTAGGCTAGGTTAGGTTAGGTTAGGTTAGGTTAGGCTAGGCTAGGCTAGGCTAGGCTAGGCTAGGCTAGGCTAGGCTAGGCTAGGCTAGGCTAGGCTAGGTTAGGTTAGGTTAGGTTAGGTTAGGTTAGGTATTGTGTTGTTATATATAGATGAATGGTTTATAAATAAGAGTATAACATTATGAATTTGTTATTTATATCAGCAAATGTATGTCATGTAAATAATTAGTTTTAGAATTGCAAGTAAGTATAAAAGCTAATAATATATCTTGTTATATATACAGTAAGAGTTTTAAGAGTAAATGTAAGGTATTATATATGCAAAAAGTAACTAATATATTGCATGATAAGATTACATTGAGTTCAATAATGTATATAATTGCAGAAATATTGCAGAAAAAGGTATTATATGTAGACTATGTTGAACTATTAGATTGCACAATGAATAATGAATGAAATGCACCTCAAATGTATGTATGTATATATCACAAAACATTGTTGTGTATGTGTATAGAAAATTATTAATATTTTGTAAGATATTGAAAGAAGAATTTTTTTGATAATTTTCTTCCTAATATTTTTTCCTTCTTCCCTTCCTTTCCTCCTCCTCCTCTTCCCTCTCCTTCTTCCTCCTCCTCTTCCCTCTCCTTCCTTCCTCCTCCTCTTCCCTCTCCTTCCTCCTCCTCCTCCTCCTTCTCCTTCTCCTCCTCCTCCTTCTCCTCCTCCCTCCTTCCTCCCTCCCTCCCTCCCTCCTCCTCCTCCTCCTCCTCCTCCTCCTCAGCAGAGCCAGTGACGTTTTAATACTAGGTCAGAGTACAACAATAGGGCAATTATGAGTGATGTTGATGTACGATAATGTTTGAAATTGGATCTATAATTATAAGTTGTATATATGTTTCTGGGAAAAAAATATCATGTGGTAATAATAATGATAATAAATGTAAAGGAAGTTATCATTAATATAAAGTATGATTCAATTATAATGTGTTTTATTGGCGTGTGGTGGAGAGTCATGGGCGTGTGTTGGGTGGTCATGGGCGTGTGTTGGGTGGTCATGGGCGTGTGTTGGGTGGTCATGGGCGTATGTTAGGTGGTCATGGGCGTGTGTTAAGTGGTCATGGGCGTGTGTTGGGTGGTCATGGGCGTGTGTTGGGTGGTCATGGGCATGTGTTGGAGGGTCATGGGCGTGTGTTAGGTGGTCATGGGCGTGTGTTGGAGGGTCATGGGCGTGTGTTAGGTGGTCATGGGCGTGTGTTGGAGGGTCATGGGCGTGTGTTGGGTGGTCATGGGCGTGTGTTGGAGGGTTGTAGAGGTTTGGGGGTTACGTACACACAAAGGTTGGACAACAGACGAATGTGGCTTAGTTGGTTTATTGCTGCAGCGTTGGTTGTACACAACTATACAGAGCCCAGGGAAGGTGAGCATGTGTTGTTGTCTGGGGAGCCCCGACGTGGGGCTCCCAGACGCTACTCTGGAGGTGTTGCCTGGTCTGTGTGTGGTGGTAGACTGATGGTTGACTGACTGACCTACTGTGTGTTGTTTGTTGTTTAAGGATTGTCACCTAAAGGTGGCGCGGGCCTTTGTACCTGGCCCACAGTAAACTACTGTGTGTGTGTGTGGGTAGCTTATATTGGGCTCGCAGACCTGTGGACACCTGGAGTCAGATCACAGGTGAGGTGAGGTCAAGTTAATCTCGACCTCAGCCGCGGTCTTGAGGGAAGTGATTATAGGCTCAAGCAGTGGGTGTGTGTGCACCTGGTATGTAGGTGTGTTGTATGTGTGTTGTCACTACATCACCCCCCTTCCCCCACAAAGAAAAAATATTACATAGTACATAGAGAAAACATTATATACAATTATTGTTTTGGTGAGGGAGAGAGGCGGCTTGGAGTGATCCTGGCGGCATGAAGTGTCGACTGCGTGGCTGCAAAGCTGCGGAGGGTGCGAGGCTGCGGAGGGTGCAAGGCTGTGGTGCTGCGGTTGCGTGGGCGGCAGTAGGTGCAGCACCTAGGATCAGCGGCAGGCTGGGGGTGGGGGCGGCTGCAAGGCTGTGGTGCTGCGGTTGCGTGGGCGGCAGTAGGTGTAGCACCTTGGATCAGCGGCAGGCTGGGGATGGGGGCGGCTGCAATGCTGCGGTGCTGCGGTTGCGTGGGCGGCAGTAGGTGCAGCACCTTGGATCAGCGGCAGGCTGGGGGTGGGGGCGGCTGCAAGGCTGCGGTGCTGCGGTTGCGTGGGCGGCAGTAGGTGCAGCACCTTGGATCAGCGGCAGGCTGGGGGTGGGTGCGAGGGTGCGAGGCTACAAGGCTGCGGTGCTGCGGTTGCGTGGGCGGCAGTAGGTGCAGCACCTTGGATCAGCGGCAGGAGCTGCGAGGCTGCGGCAGGTTGAGCAGCGGCAGGGGCAGGGGTAGTGTCAGAGGCAGTAACAGGCTTCAGGAGGTCGCGGCAGGCACGTGAGGCGGCGAATGTGATGGCGCGTCATGCTGGGACGTGAGGCAGCGTGGGCGTGGGCGGCGGATCGTCTGTCATTCCAATGTGTGTCACTCCGGGGTCACCAATGTGGAGGTTTGGGGGTTACGTACAGTTGCCTCAAAGAGTTCCAATACCCCCTGTGTTAGCTCCTGTCACGATGTGGCACATCGCAATAGTAGCGAAACTATCTATGAGTGAACGGCCATTGGTCTTGTTGGAACGGAAGTGAGTGTTGGGTATTTATTCCAGACGCCATAGTGGCTGTTTATATTATGTATATAGGGGAGTAATTATAATATGACCAGAAACAACATTTATTTGTGCTCCTTCACCGGGTCCAGGGGCAGAGCGGTGGGGTAACCCTGGAGGACACACTTGCGAGTGACCTCCTTCGGCAGCAGGACAATGCCTCGCGGCTGTCCAGCTGCGACCTCCTGCAGTGTGGTGACGTGGCCCCAGTCCGCTCCACGGATGAAAAAGTCTCCCGTGCGGGAAACTTTCACCCGGAGAAGGACCTTCAGCTCTTCCTCCAGCCACTTAACAACCAAGTACGTGTTATCCTCTTGGTGCTTGGCGATCCTCCAAAACATTGGAGTGCCGTGAGCAGCAGGGGTTTCAGAGGCATCCTGCTTCCTTAGACGTTTCCTGCGGACAGGGAGGAAACCGTCGTCGTCCGCGGATGACTCAGGGGGCCTCTTAGGAGTGGCCATGGCGGGAGAAAACTCGACCGCGTGGTCCAGCGAGAGAGCGGGGAGGTCTGGTGTGTGTGTGTGGGTAGCTTATATTGGGCTCGCAGACCTGTGGACACCTGGAGTCAGATCACAGGTGAGGTGAGGTCAAGTTAATCTCGACCTCAGCCGCGGTCTTGAGGGAAGTGATTATAGGCTCAAGCAGTGGGTGTGTGTGCACCTGGTATGTAGGTGTGTTGTATGTGTGTTGTCACTACAGGGTCATGGGCGTGTGTTGGAGGGTCATGGGCGTGTGTTGGGTGGTCATGGGCGTGTGTTGGGTGGTCATGGGCGTGTGTTGGGTGGTCATGGGCGTGTGTTGGGTGGTCATGGGCGTGTGTTGGGTGGTCATGGGCGTGTGTTGGGTGGTCATGGGCGTGTGTTGGGTGGTCATGGGCGTGTGTTGGGTGGTCATGGGCGTGTGTTGGGTGGTCATGGGCGTGTGTTGGGTGGTCATGGGCGTGTGTTGGGTGGTCATGGGCGTGTGTTGGGTGGTCATGGGCGTGTGTTGGGTGGTCATGGGCGTGTGTTGGGTGGTCATGGGCGTGTGTTGGGTGGTCATGGGCGTGTGTTGGGTGGTCATGGGCGTGTGTTAGGTGGTCATGGGCGTATGGAGAATCGTGGGCGTGTGTAACATTATTTTTTTTCTTGTTATTATTATTTTTGTTCTAGTTTGTTAGTTAATTGTTATGGAAAATATGAATTAGAATAATAATGTCACTTCATTGATCAATTATTTATTAAGATTTGAATTCATTCGAGTCATTTATGTTTGTTTCGTATCTTGAAAGCTAATGTTTTGTGGATAATATCAAATAGACGCATAGGAGGATCATTATATAGTATTAATACAAGTTTTTATTACGATACACATATAACATTAATCACTGAACGCCTTGGATTAACGATAATATTAAAAAACAAAAATAACAACGAAGCTATCCAGTCTTCCTCCTTCCGTCTCGCCATTTTGGATTTTAATCCTTCCATATTCTCACTTATTACTTCCTTAAATACATGGAACTATGATGATTAAATTACACGATATAGTTATAGCATCCAAAAAAATACATGGTGTAGCTATAGCAGCCAAAATAATAATGATATGATGATGGAAATGACAATAATAATGACAAACAAAATATAGGAAAGGAATTATAGCTATTTTTCAACCTTATAGATAAATAACATAATATTAGATTACTACAACATATGCTATGATATCTATAGAGTTTGAAGGTTATATAGACAAGCAAAAAGGAGTCCATAAGGTGTGTTAAAAAGGAAATAATGGCGTCTTGATTACGCTATAATTTCGATTTGATAATGGCGTCTTTTTTTTTTTGGCGTGTTTCCTTGTTTAGTTACAATTACATTACAATTACAATTACAATTACATTACAATTACAATTACATTACAATTACATTACAATTACATTACAATTACAATTACAATTACAATTACATACTTCTTTATGAGTTAGGGAACGTTTTGGTTGTAGGAATAAGAAGGATTGGAGGAAGGATGGAGATATTAATTATTTCTTATTATATATATATATATATATATTTTTTTTAAATTATTATTACTTTATTTCGTGACTATTTTATTTCTTTTATTTGTAGTTTTATTTAGTGTATGATATAAGGTTAGTTATGTGTTGATATATCATTATTTTCTTTTTAACTCTATAATGTTGAGATGTTTGAATCCTTGCATTTAATTTTTCAAATCACGCATTTTAATTAAACAAAACTAATTAATCTATTTACTCACCACATAAAAAGTAACAAGAAAAGTAAAATAAAAACACAATAATAGATTTACATCACTTTATTTGTATAAAAAAACATTTATTTTTATATAAATTGATAATATTTGCAATGCATTCCATTAATAACAGAATCGAACACAAATGATTGCTACATGTGAAGTAACCGATGGACAGTTTCCCACTTTAGTTGCCGCACAACCTCAGGAGTGACCGCACGTGTCTTCATGAGCGGAAAAAAGTTTAGATTTACCGAAAATAGTGTTAAAATACGTTTAATAAGCTTGAAATAATACTTCATATATGTAGGGAAGATTATATGAGGTAAGGATATGAGAATTAAGTAATATATAAATATTATTTTTTTTTATTTAGATGATTTTAGATTATATAGCCTCAGGCACTTTAGACTAATTTTCCTTCCTCTCCGCAGATATCATTACCAAACAAGAGAGATAGAAGAAAACTGAAGGAAGGAATGGGAGAGATATAGTAAGAACTCTCTCTCTCTCTCTCTCTCTCTCTTCTCTTGGATCTTCACAAGGGCATCAAGGGGGGGGTGTGGGGAGCGGGGGGCCACCTGGGGGAATGATGGTAGTATGACTCCAGGTAAAAAATCGCCAAAAGATAAGGTCAGGTGACTTCCTTTACCTGGATGAATACAAACCCCGACTTGTATCTTGGTGTGGCCCTCCTAACCCCCTCCACCCTCCCCCTCCACCTCCTAGACACCAACCTCTTTCTCCTCCTCCTCTTGGTCCATCAGAGGAGGAGGGAAAAAAGGCTCCGTGGGATACGCCATTAGGTTGAGTGTTAAATCTATACGTTATTATCTGTTTTCATTTTCAGGTTTTTTGTTGGTTTAGTTTTTTTTTTTGGGGTGGGTGGGGGTCTTATTTTTCAGGTTTTTTTTATATAATTTCTGTCTTTTATTTTTCAGGTTTTTTTTTATATAATTTGTCTTTTATTTTTCAGGTTATTTTTTTAATAATTTCTGTCTTTTATTTTTCAGGTTATTTTTTTAATAATTTCTGTCTTTTATTTTTCAGGTTTTAAAAAAAGTATTAATGTGTTCATTTAATTTTTTCCTCTAAGTGTTTGGCTTGTGTTGTGGTAGTTTTATGTGTTAGTACCACAGCCACGGCCAGCCTGGGAGCCCACCGCTGCCACACCTCTGCCCGAACCTCACGTATTGGAGGTGATCAATGATGGAGTTTGATGCTGCTCCACGTGAAGTTGGGCCGTGTGGTGCTGGAGGCTCAACTGGTAGGTTTTCCAGGAATTTGTCAAGCCTCCTCCTGAAAGTCTCCGTGCTGATTCCAGGTAGGTCCCTTATCTCCCTTGGGTGACAGTTGAAGAATCTAGGGTCAGCCTAATGATTTTTTTTTTATTTACCAGCTGCCGATATAATTAAACCAAACCAAACCCATCCTAACTAAACCTAAATAAGCCTAACCAAACCTATCTAATAACTGATTTCCCGCTTGAATAATAAAATAAAAATGATAACATAAATAAATAAATAAATTAGGAAAAATGTATAGTTTCCATAGTATGACTCCAGGTAAAGAATCGCCTAAAGGTAAGGTCAGGTGACTTCCTTTACCTGGATGAATACAAACCCCGACTTGTATCTTGGTGTGGCCCTCCTAACCCCCTCCACCCTCCCCCTCCACCTCCTAGACACCAACCTCTTTCTCCTCCTCCTCTTGGTCCATCAGAGGAGGAGGGAAAAAAGGCTCCGTGGGATACGCCGTTATGTTGAGTGTTAAATATATACGTTATTATATGTTTTCATTTTCAGGTTTTTTGTTGGTTTAGTTTTTTTTTGGGGGGGTGGGGGTCTTATTTTTCAGGTTTTTTTTATATAATTTGTCTTTTATTTTTCAGGTTTTAAAAAAAGTATTAATGTGTTCATTTAATTTTTTCCTCTAAGTGTTTGGCTTGTGTTGTGGTAGTTTTATGTGTTAGTACCACAGCCACGGCCAGCCTGGGAGCCCACCGCTGCCACACCTCTGCCCGAACCTCACGTATTGGAGGTGATCAATGATGGAGTTTGATGCTGCTCCACGTGAAGTTGGGCCGTGTGGTGCTGGAGGCTCAACTGGTAGGTTTTCCAGGAATTTGTCAAGCCTCCTCCTGAAAGTCTCCGTGCTGATTCCAGGTAGGTCCCTTATCTCCCTTGGGTGACAGTTGAAGAATCTAGGGTCAGCCTAATGATTTTTTTTTTATTTACCAGCTGCCGATATAATTAAACCAAACCAAACCCATCCTAACTAAACCTAAATAAGCCTAACCAAACCTATCTAATAACTGATTTCCCGCTTGAATAATAAAATAAAAATGATAACATAAATAAATAAATAAATTAGGAAAAATGTATAGTTTCCATGAAATAAAGTGTCAAATATTTTTTTTTCTCTCTCTCTCTCTCTCACTCTCTCTCTCTCTCTCTCTCTCTCTCTCTCTCTCTCTCTCATCTCTCTCTCTCTCTCTCTCTCTCTTTCCTCTCTCTCTCCTCTCTCTCTCTCTCTCTCTCTCTCTCTCTCTATATATATATATATATATATATATATATATATATATATATATATATATATATATATATATATATATATATATATTTATATATAATGTATTTTGATTTTGATTTATGTGTCATGAAAATTTCTCACTGTATCTGTTTTCCGTAGATTTTTTGAATGAGGGAATGGAAGGAAAGAAGAAGGAAGAGTAGGCTTACCTGTCGACCTGCCTACCTGCTTACCTGCCTGTTATGCACACATGCCTCGTGGATCAGCAGGTGTGTTGGTACAGGTGTGTGTGTGTGTGTGTGTGTGCGTGTGTGTGTGTGTGTGATAGTATTTCATTAATTCAATGAGCAATATACTTTAAAAAGATCAAAATCCATTAGCAAATAAAAAAGTTTGTTTTCGTGGAGTAGAAAAAATGACGAAAATACACCCTAGGTTGAGATCAATTCTACACATCCACGAGGGTCTGTAAGATGGTTAAACGTGTTGTAAGGCTTAATTATGAACTGCTTTGAGCTGTACCAGTCATACAAGAATATTCATGGACGTTAAGACTATATGTGTGCCTTACGGGGTAACGGGTCGTGTGTAGGAGTATACGCGGGTTACTGATAGCTATCATATCCTCTTGATGGAGCTTGACACTGCAATAAAAGTACTGCATTACATTTTTTTAATGAAAATAAATAACTTTCATGGCCATTGGCACCGGTGACAGAGTCAGTAGTGAAGATTTTGATCGGGCCGTCCTGACCGAACGAGCGGTGGGAATTGAATTGTTTTCTGCCTCTATATACCTAATTCTAGTGAGCCTTATCTTGATGCAGCAGCATTCAAGAAGGTCAAAGGAAGGCTATGTACACTACAGGAGTAATCAAACAGACTCTGCCATCCTGAAATAGTGTATAA